>JAULBZ010001953.1:0-20069 GCA_032360805.1 Neoturris breviconis
TAGAATTAGCAAAAAAATGTGAACAAGTTCTCATTGAAAAACATTTGGAAACATTCTATACAGAATTTAAGAATCTACTAACAGATGATAAAAATGAAGGTAAACTGTTTGAAACAAGAGCAAATAATCACTGTGGAGGAGGGATTTTTGAACATAGCTTCAGGCCACAAAGCCTGAAAATTCCTCAATTGAATCCTCCTCCTAAGTGAATATTTTCTCTTATTTTGATCTCTGAGGATATGAACATCAGAGAAATCAGTCAGTTGCAAGAATATTGATTTAATACTCGCTAAAAACCTGGAGTTATGATTAAACATCCCTCCTCCACAGTGATTATTTACTGTTCAAAACCTAGAATATTTTCTTGTTCTAACTCAAAAAATGTTTTGAGTGACACTTCTTAACTAGTTGAAATAAGGGTAAATGATCACTATGGAGGAGATATTTTTGAGCATAGCTTCAGGCTTTGTTAAAGAACGAAGATTCAAAGAAACGTGTAAAAAAATTACAAATATTTTTGTGACTTTAGGGTTCTTATACTTCAGATAGCCTTCGATCCTTCATAAGAGATATATATAATTACAAATTACAATATATAATTGACTTACCACTGTGAAGGATTTGAGAGTGAGCTGAAGTAATTTCGAAAATATAAATAAAACTTGTGGACGTCTAAAAATAACAACAAATATGGCGACCAACAACTTGTTCAAATTTTTGCCTTCTGTTCTATTTTTTTCCGTTCTGTTTTTTGCTAATATTACGTAGAAAAGACCTGGATGATAGCTAACCAATGAAAAATGTTATAAAACTACTGGGAAAACCCATTTTATCACAAATTAAAATGACATAATTATCGGTATTTGTCGGTAGATTTAATATTTAACAAAACAAGCACCGAGAGTGCTAAAAAAGACTGGATCTATCTGACGTGGATGTAGTCGATTGTTCTGTAAAACAATGGAGACTATAATAGCGAAACACGGCATTGTGAATCTTTCTCTTTCGTATATCTATGACATGACACACATCTTTTCAGTTACTATTAATGCTTTTCATTTCAACCCTTGTGAATATCCAGTCACTGTGTTTTACTTCTTTTTATAGATCTTGGTCGAATGTATAATTTAACGTCAAGAGTTCCAGATGCTTTAAGCACTTTAAAAACTTTACTTGAAGATCATATATATGCACAAGGATTGAACACGATAGATAAATGTGGAGAAACAGCAATAAATGTAAGTTTATTTTATTCAAGATGTAGAATGTGAATTTACACTAGCCTGCTCTTTCACACGAACCTCGTATAGTTATTGTAGACTCAGCAAAAATAATAATTTATTGTCTCATCTCTGAATAAAAGTTGGATATTTTCAATTTTTTTTATTCTCAAAAATAGTTGTGTTATGCCTCTGACAAACAGTAAAGTTATATTTTGTGAGAATGCACAAAGGCGTTCAAAATAAGAGGAAATAATCACTGTGTAGGAGTGGATTTTGAGCATTGCTTGCTAGAAAGCCTGAAGCAATGCTCAAAAATCTCTCCTCTGCAGTGATTATTTCCAATTCTTTCGAACACTGTAGAATCTGCAGAGAAATCTGCTAACAGAACTTGGAATTGAAATCAATCAATTGTAAGAATACCACTTCCGATAGGCAAGAATGATACCTCTTTGTTGCAAATGAATTGCAAATGGATCCAAGGAAAAGTCTTTTATTGAAAAAAAACACACAACTTTAAGATCATTTGATTGACCCATTATTAGTTTTCTTTTACTTTTCTCTGTATTGTTATTTCAGGATCCGAAATTATATGTTACGACAATGTTAGGTATACATAGAAAATATCATGCTCTGGTTCTCTCATCTTTTAATAATGATAGTGGCTTTGTTGCATCATTGGATAAGGTAATTGATTTGTTAACTTGTTTACTCTCACCAGGGGTGAGAATATTCCGAAAAATCTCCTCCGCAGTGATGACTGACAAGTTAATCCCTGCTCATTTACATCATAAACAGTAGTTGAGATAAGAGCAATTAATGATTGAAGCTTTGCTGAAATATCCCTCCACCCACAGTGATTATTTACTTTTATTTCGACAACTGAAAAGAACCATGAACAGTTAACAAAAGAAATTTCATTTCCAATTATGTTATACAGGCCTCTGAATTCACTATAGTGATGTCCGGCAGTTATATTCAGGCTTGCTACATTCATAATCATAAATTACTAGTTTCTACATGTAGAAAAGTCTTCAGCATTTAAAATTTTGGCTGAGGATAGTTTGTGAGGTATAAGAAAGATCAAAATGATTTCCATGAAGTTAGAATTGCACATTAAAGCCGAATATGAAGTATATAATATTTTCACTCTATTTGTGATAAATGTCATGGAGATATTTTCTTAGAGAACAAAGTGGTGTTTTTGAATAAGAGCAAATATCCCTGTTGAGGTGTGATTGTTAAGCTGTGTTAAAAACCCTACAGTGAATGTTCTTATTCTGAACACTTGCTAGCATAATCTACATTCTATATTCAAATATTTTGTCTTTCCAGGCATGTGGTAGATTTGTCAATGCTAATGCTGTTACAAAACAAGCCAACAGTTCATCAAAATCACCCGAGTTATTAGCTAGATATTGTGATTCATTACTAAAAAAAAGGTTAGCTTCTGGTTTACCTTGACATCACCAGTGTAGGAGTACTGTCAGAAACAGTTTCTGACAGTACTCCTCCCCAGGTTATTTCCAGCTATTTGATACATTTGTCGTATAGTCCCAGGGCTTAAAATAACAGCTGGTTAACTCTGTGGAGGAGGGATTTTTGAGAATATTTTCAGCAAGTTTGATAGAAAATAATCTGAAAAACTCCTCCACAGAGATGATATTTTAACCCCTGTGTAATCCACCTATTGTTCCAAAATAATCGAGCATTTGAGTTGAAAAAAACCCCGGAACCTAGTGAAATTTACAATATCAAGGTCGAATGGGTGTTGGTAGGTGATTAAGGTTTTAATTCAGCCCAATTAGAGGGTATTTGTTAGCAGGGAGACATTTGCAAGAACATTATATAATAGAAATGTACATACACACTGCAGAAAGTTCCTACTGACCAGGACCAACAAATATTTTTGAAAGTGGGTGGGTCTTAATATAGTGATCAATGATCTTGAGCCAAGGTTTTAATTCAAGTTCGTGGCTATTAGCACCATCTTTTAACGGTGCTGTTAAAGTTTATTTGAAATATCCAATATACGTTCTAATATTGTTATTTAGTGCAAAGAATCCAGAAGAATCAGAACTGGAAGACATTTTGAACTCTGTAGTAAGTCTTTCTCACATTAGGGACCATCTCCAAAATTCGTCCCGAAGAAACCAATCAATTGCAAGCTCATTGACTCAACACTTTTCATCATAGATTAATTTTTCTCATAATTATTGAATTTTACTTTTTTAAAGCTGCTAAGATATTTGCTTTTGGTAACGAATTTTGGAGATGACTCCTTACCAGTGCTGTGTGCGTGTTTTCGTAATATGTTATTGTGTATTGCCTTTTGCTTTGTAGCCTGAAGCTATGCTCAAAAATCACTCCTCTACAATGATTATCTGTTCTTATCTCAACCACTGCAAAAAAGCAGATAAAAGCGAATATTCGCAGTGGAGGAGCGATTTTTATTACATTATTTCATTTAGATGGTAATATTCAAATATGTAGAAGATAAAGATGTATTTCAAAAATTTTATTCAAAAATGTTGGCAAAAAGACTAGTACAACAAAATTCTGCATCTGATGATGCAGAAGCTACAGTTATCTCAAAATTACGAGTAAGTTTTATGTTTAATGATATTTAGTAATTATTAACCTTAATATTTCGCTTGAAATAAGAGCAAATAATAACGGTGGATGAGCACTTTTGAGCTCAGGTTCATGCTACAAAGCCTGAAGCTATGCTCAAAAATCACTCCTCCACAGTGATTATATTCACTCTTGTTTCGACCACTGAGATATAAGTTATTTTGAGCTTATGCTTGTTCTTAAATTTGTTTTTTTGGTTTTAGGAAATGTGTGGATATGAATATACAAATAAACTGCAAAGAATGTTTCTTGATATGAATGTTAGTAAAGATTTGAATGACAAATTTAAAAGACATATTCAAAGTACTGAAAACCTAGATAGTAAGTACAAAATATACTCTAAAACCTTTGTGACATTAATTAAAGCTATTTCTATAAAGAAATGAAAGAGATAATACAAAGGAGTAGTTAAAGAATGTACATTATATTTTGTATGAAACAAATTGAAAATATAATTTAAACAAATCAGCTTTGTATTTCCTAAATTTACGCTCAATTATCACTCCTTTACAGTGATTATTTGCTCAAATATCACTCCTCCACGGTGATTATTTGCTCTTATTTCTGATGCTATCAAATTCTGATTCTGTTATAGATTTATTATTAAATTTTTGTTCTATCTGTTTCAGTTGATTTCAGTATTCAAGTATTATCGTCAGGTTCTTGGCCATTTCAACAATCAGCTACCTTCTCACTTCCACCAGAGGTATAGCGTATTTATATGACTCATAATTTTTCTTGTTCAAGTTAGGTGTCATCAATGCACATTTCAGTACAAAATTGAGTGCGAATAGCACAAAATGGCATGCGTTTTTACTTGGTACGATATAAGGTTGTTTCTTACAAGGCATATAGTTTAGGACTTATCTTTTTGAATATAATACCTCTCCCCTAGAACATGTCCCTGTAAAGGTGTGAAGAAATATATGTAAAGCTTAATTTCTATCGGCCTTTTATAGGAACTGTGTTGTCATGGGACAAAAAATGCATGGAATTTAAGGATCCAGTCTTCCTACTCTGTAATAGAAATTTTCCTGTAGACCAATACAATTCTGTGAAGTATGTCTCTGGAAAGTATAAACCCAACCCAAATATAGTTAACAACTTCTACATTTCAAAACATGTCCCTATGAAGGTATTTGTTTTTCTATCTTTATAGCTTGAGAAAAGTCTTCAACGGTTTACAACATTTTACAGTTCCCAACACAGTGGTCGTAAATTACATTGGCTTTATCAACTATCGAAAGGCGAATTAGTGACCAACTGTTTTAAAAATAAATATACCCTACAGGTAAGCTCATCTATATAATACTTTTTTCTTATACTCTTTTCCTTTATTTTTGCACGTCTCTTAATTTTGCTCTGTGTTATCTTTAGAACCGGAATGACTTGAATCTATCCGAAATATGGTGCCAATTATTTTTCGCACATTGTGCAAATAGTAACATTAATTTCACTCACTAATAATAAACGCAAAATATGGATATATCTTTTTGTTATTGACCAATAATTAAAAAATATATTTGAGATTATACAAATTTGTTTGTCACTGTCTAGACTTTTCCAATTTGTGCATGTCTAGACTTTTATGATTTGTGCAATTTAGTTTTGCGCAAATCAAACGAGTAATTTATATGGAATCAAATTTAGTTATACACAAGAACTGAAGTTCCCTAAGGCTATTATGTTGTCTGCAGCTGATGATGCTGAGATTATATTTCTTTCTGCTTCTATTCCTGTTTCAGGCATCTACATATCAAATGTCTGTGCTATTAATGTATAATTCTGAAGACAGTTACACTGTTGAACAAATACAAGAGCATACTCAAATTAAAATGGTAAGTAACTTCCATATGCATTAATTGAGTTTAAGTGAGTTGTGCACTCAAATGTTTCTCAAATTTGAAAACTTTAGTGCCCATAAAGTATTAAAGAGTGTTTTGGGTAAAGTTTTCAGCTGCATAGGTGATATCTCTGCATATGTGATATCCCATTGTTATTTTGAGGCTTGAAGTTAGTTCAGCATTAAATTAACGTTGTTTTTTGTTGACGTTTGGGGAGAAGAGGGGTCATACACCTGCTTTTATAACTATTTTAATGCATGATCCATTTGAAATTTGGATACTTCACTGTCAAGATTCATGTTAAAAATTTTAAGATCTTAGTTTCATGTTAAAAATTTGTATTTTGATGTTAACCAATGCAGCATCCCAGTGTTCGAAGCAAGAATGAGTAATCACTGTGGAGGAGGGATTTTTGAGGCTTTCAGGCTCAAAAATCACTCCTCCATAGTAATTATTTGTTCTCATTTCAAACACTGCACATCATTTTCTTTTATTTTATAGGATGTTCTTCAGCAGGTTTTAGGCATCTTGTTAAAAATTAGACTACTGGTAAGTAGGATACATATTTAATAAAATAGTCTGATGTGCATTATTCTATTCATTGATGTGTTATTTCTTTTGGTGCCAAATTTATTCTGAAATACCAATCAGCAGATGCAGAATTTATGACACAGATGCTGTTTTATATATTTAATAAAATAGTCTGATGTGCATTCTATTCATTGATGTGTTATTTCTTTTGGCACCAAATTTATTCTGAAATACCAATCAGCAGATGCAGTATTTTTGACACAGATTTTGTTTTCATATTTTTTATACTTTTGTTTAGGTTACTACTTCAGCACTGAATACAGAGTTAGAACCTTCTGCTGTTATAAAATTATATAAAGACTATAAGAAGTAATTCCTTTAAAATCTAGTTTCCATACACCACATTTTTGTCAAATGATGAAGGGAAATGATGAAGGGAAGGTCTTTTAAGCAGAATCGAACACCATTTGTAATTAACCGAATGAATTTGTTCTTACTTGAAATTCTCAGCAGGATTTTTTTTATTTCAGAATTTTGTAAGAAATCGTTTAGCAGTATCAATCTTCACCTTCAAATTAGTGACGAAAATCTGAGCTTTATGCTCAAAGGGTTTGCATTGGTGACACTACTTTGTATCTGCACTTGCATTTGCTTTTAACTACTTTATTGGAAGATAATTACTTAAAGCTATGAATTACGTCAGTGAGCTTTCATCTGCATTATAAGCTGATTACTTATAAATGTAAGAGACAAGTCAGTTAGCAAATATTTGTTCATAGTTGTTCCAGCGTCTTTACTGCTGACTTTGAACAAGTATTTTGCTTTCTGGGAAGCCTCAAAAATCTCGTTTCAAAAAATAATGTTTATTTTAACCGAAATAAAACTGCATTGCAGAGGAGAGTATTGAGTCAATGATCTTGCAATGGATTGGTTTCTTTGTACAGAAGAAACCAATCCATTGCAAGCTCATTGACTTAACACACTTTTGCACAGATCCATTTTTATTGAATTTTGTCAATCTTAGTTGATTTACCCTGAACAAAAAACTTGGTTTTGGAGCGAAATTTTGAGATGATCTCTTACTTTTCTATGTTATTTTCAGTAAAAAGCTACGCGTGAATATAAATGTACCCATGAAGACAGAACAAAAGCAAGAACAAGAACAAACTCATAAATATATAGAAGAGGATAGAAAATTATTAATCCAGGTGAACCATTTACTTACTCATTTATGTCGATCTATCTGATATTTTTGCGGCATATGCTTTTGCGAATTTAACCAAACATTTAGTACTCACGAAAATAAGCGAGTTTTATAGTTGTACATATTTGATTTCAGGCCTGTATTGTACGAATAATGAAAATGCGAAAAGTTATGAAACATCAAAATTTATTAACTGAAGTTTTAACTCAATTATCAACAAGATTCAAACCAGGAATACCAGTTATAAAGGTTAGTTCATATTATATAATGTCCTTAGTGTGGTGAGCACAAATCTCTTGATAAATACTCAAGTTTGGCTTTCTGTGAGTAAGTGAGTGAGTGAGCCAAATTTTACAAACCCATCACCATTTAAACTGCTGGATTGTTTGACTTGAAATTTGCCACTTCAGTAGGACACATGCTACTGCCTGTAACCAGCAGGATAAATCCAATTTGTATTTTTGTGATGTCATAGAGAGCTATAGCAGTTAGTACTATAATCTGCATAGAGAAATCCAAAGTTGTCACAAGTTGCGACACATATACGTTATGCACATATATGTTATTCAAGAGAGAACTTCCAGGCTGTCACAACATGCCATCCATAATATCCACGCATCTGAAACAGTTCAGGAGAGAACTGACAGTCTTTTACAAAATAGTATCCACAATCGTGATGTTCCTGCGGCTGAAACAGTTCAAGAGAACTGCCAGACTTCATGATGTCCATGCAGTTGGAAATGTTCAAAACCTGCCAGGCTGTCACAACATGCTGAGCACTTCATGTTCATGCAACTGTAATAGAGAGAACCACCCAGTTGTCATAAGCTACTGTCCAAACAGTTCAAGAGAGAACTGTTGTCAGGCTGTTGCAAAACACTATCCACATTTGTGATATTCTCTCAGCTGAAATGTTTCAAGAGAGAACTGCCAAACTGTCGCAACATGCTGTCTACAGTCATGTTGCTCCTGCAGTTGAAACAGTTCAAGAATTGCCAGGCGGTCTCAACATGCTGAATACACACAATGTTCATGCACCTGAAACAGTTCAAGAGAGAACGGCAAGCTGTCACAAAACACGATCCAAACACGTGGTGTTTGTGCAGCTCAAACTTTTCAAGAGAGAACTGCCAGACTGTTATGACATGCTATCCACCCTCGTGATGCTCGTGTAGCTGAAATAGTTCAACTAGAAAACTGCCAGGCTCTTACTGCATGCTGTCCACGACCAGGATATTCATGCAGTTGAAATAGTTCAAGAACTGCCAGGCTGTCAGTAAACGCTGAATACATATGCCGCAGCTGAAACATTTGAAGAGAGAACTGCTAGGCCGTTGCAAAATGTTTCCCACACACATGATGATGTTAGTGCAGCTGAAACAGTTCAAGAAAGAAGTGTCAAGCTATCACAACCTGCAGAAGAAACGTCACGTTCATGCAGTAGAAATAGTTTTACAGAGAACATGGTTGTCACAACTGCTGAACAGTCATGTGATAGTTGTGCTGCTGAGAAATCTTCCGAAACAACTCAGAGACGAATGAATAATGATATACCCCAATGCGTTTCTTTCTCTACATCTCTCCTCTAAACTTTGGTTGCTTGCTTTTGCAAAAGACTTTCCTATCATTCTTAAAACTGTACAGTGCTGATTGCATAACAACACTTTATCTGTGTCATATTCTGCAGATGCATCTTGTAGTTGATTTGATAGAAATTTATAACATTTTTGGAAACTTCCTGTGGAATAATATTCCTAAAGTTTGTAAAAATTTGGAACAACTGCGGAATTAATTTTGCAGGTTTGCGATTTATTCTATGTTTCTACAGAATTTATTCCTGCGAATAAGGGGCAAATTCTCAGGATTTTCTTCCTAGGATTCTTTCTCATGTCAATGGTCAATCTGTCAATCTAAATAATTTCTTACCACTGCATCTTACATCCAACTACAGCAATTACAAAACTTTGTTGTGAGGATTGCACCTATTGATTTACCAGAAGCTAGGCAAAATGTTCGCAGACAGGGTAATCTCTATATTGTTCTGCAAGGTCTTTCAACATTACCAGATCTTCACTAATTCAATGTTGTGGATCAAGAATGCCCCCTTCCATGCTTTATCCATTTCCAACGAATTTCAACTCCCTCCGGAGTTGCTGTTGTTACACCTGCT
This sequence comes from Neoturris breviconis, assembly GCA_032360805.1. Lineage (NCBI taxonomy): Eukaryota > Metazoa > Cnidaria > Hydrozoa > Anthoathecata > Pandeidae > Neoturris > Neoturris breviconis. The sequence goes on from JAULBZ010001953.1 coordinate 9,604, forward strand.
GCCAAAAAACCTTTACGATGCATAAATTTGACCTTTGCCCACGCCTCGATGCATACAATGATTCCGTCAGAACCTCCTTATTATGGTTCACATTGCTTTTACATTGGTAGTCAGATTTTTCATAGATTATATTTACGACCCAGACGACACTGCAGGTCTTTCTTTTGAATTTTGATTACCACCAAAACCCTCATTAAAAGATGTAGTATATACTTATGCTGCCGCCTAGAAAAGCATGGCAGATACAATGTTCTCGCACATACACTCGACATTCATGCAGCCGAAAAAATTTGAGAGAGAACTACCTTGCTGTCAAAACATGCTGAACACCCATGTCATGTTTGTGTAGCTGAAATGGTTCAAGAGAGAACAGATGTGCATATTTATGATGTCTATGCATCTGAAACAGTTCAATAGAGAACTGCCAGGCTGTAACAGCATGCTGAATACACTTGTGATGTTTGTGTAACTGAGACAGTTCAACAGACAACTGCAAAGATGTCACAACATGCTGGACACACACAGTACGTTTGTGATGTTTGCGCAGCTAAAACATTCCAAGAGAGAACTGCCAGGCGGTCACAACATGCTGTCCACACTTGTGATGTTAGTTCAGCTAAAACATTCCAAGAGAGAACTGCCAAGCTACCACAACATGCTTAAGACTCCTCACATTCTTACGGCTAAAACATATTCACAGAGAACTAACAAGTTGTCACAACATGCTGAACTCGTGTGGTGTTTGAAACTGCTGAGATCACGCTTCTTTCTCTAAACCTCTCCTCTAAAATTTAGTTGCTTGCTTCTGCAAAAGACTTGCCTATATGAAACAGTTCATGAGAGAACTGCCACAACGAACATGCTATCCACACCCGTGATGTTCTTACAGCTGAAACAGTTCAAGAGAAATACAAGGTTGTCACAAGGTGTAGCACCTATGTTATTCATGAAGCTGAAACAGTTCAAGAGTGAACCGAAAATAGTTTTATGGAGAACTGCAGGTTTTCACAACAAGTTGAACACTCGTGCGATATTCCGGCTTCAAGAAAATCTTCCAAAACTGCTCATAGACAAATAAAAAATGTTATACGCCACACGTTTTTTTCTCTACATCTCCTCGAAAATTCGGTTGCTTGCTCCTGCGAAGGACTTGCCAATCATTTTGTAAATTCTCAGAAGAATCGATGACAGCCTTTTTTCACTGCATCTCGCTTGCGCCCGTTAGGTCAGCTTCCGGTTGAATTTGTTGTAAACCACATCCTGCTTCACTTAATGAAGACCAATACTTATCTTCGATTTCACCATTCTTTTCTGATGTTTAATTTGAAGGAAGTCCATCAATTGCCAACTTAAAAAGACACACTTTTAATATAAATACTACATCAAATAATGATGTACCTGCATCTGTTGTGCGACATTTTCGTGTCAGTCATAATCCACGTGTCAGTCTAAATAACGTCTCACTACATCCTCTAACTGCAGCATAAATTTCTTCTCAAGTCATTGATGTTTCTGATGTTCCAAACAATGTTTTACATACAGTACCTGTCTAAGCTGTCCCACCTCTTGATTGTGGCATTCAACTACAAAACTTTATTAAGGATATCACCTATTGATCCACAAGCAGTTAGGTAAATTGTTCGCAGACTGTGTAACCGCTATATCAACATTATCTGTTTCACTACTTGGATTGAACATATTTTGTGTATGCACAGAGAAAAGGCCTGATAGGAGGAAAAAGCCTTCCTTGGCATTTCCCTACTTTCCCACATATATCAATTAGAAATTTCCATTCAAATGACTATAACCAGCCTAGATGCACTGAAATGGCTGCAGGGTAAAAACAATCCTTCCATTATCTGATATCGCTAGCTACATATCGATTAGATTTTTGATTATGAAAATTTATACGTACTAGTATTAGCTTCATCCAGTCTGTGCACACTAACTGACTGGACCAAGGAGAGATAATTAAGACATCAATTTGAAACTTTCCACTGTCTGATTCCACTATTAGACTTACATATCGGTTAGAGATTTTGATTAACTATGCTCGTCTTTCCACCAAAAGCGATATTTAACAAACCTTTCGTGTTGTCAAAAAGGTCCATTTTTAGCATTATAACAGTTGTTTTCTCCATTAGGTATTTCACCTTCTGTGAGTCTTTCGTTCGCGTCTTGTTGTTTTGTCACTTTTAACTGAATGAAATTTATATGACGTCAAATTTTATGAAATGATATTTATTTTTGGTTTATATTAGTGACGTATAATTACAAGTCACATGATCTAGACGTTATATGACTTTATTTCTTATGAAGGTTGATTTTCATTTGTTGCGGAAAATAATTTCGAACAAGAAAAGCGGAATAGGTTTCATTTGAATTCCAATTTTAAAATGTTTAGTGTGCAGGCATAAAGTATATCTTCCGCAGAAGAGCGAAAGAAAGAATATCATCTATAGGTATCGTCTGGTGATCAATCACCCCTCACATAAGTAAACATCCTTTTCAACAACACAATAGCTTAACGGGATATGTTCTTTGTTTGCGAATGAATTGTAAGGGATCTCAAAAATAAAATATACAAAGGTATTGAACAATCATTGTTGGATTTCGTCAAATTTAGTTTGTTTAACTCTACCAAAAAAAACCTTGCTTTTTAGACGAAATTTTGAAATGGTTTCTAAGGCTTAAGTATACTTAAATTTTGCTGGCCACATACTCTCCAACTAAAATGCATGGACACGTGTGTGAGACTTTATTCTGTGGAGCATTGGTGACATAAACCTATTCACAAATACCCGAAAACGAGGGATAGGTATATAGGTAAATATAGGTTCAGATGCTTTCGTTAATATCTTTTTGAATGATTGTATTTTAGAAATGCATTGATATCCTAATTGAGAAAGAATATTTGGAACGTGTTGAAGGAGAGAAAGACACATATAGCTATCTTGCTTGATACAATCATCGTTTATTTTCACCACGTATAACAAAAATGATGAACAGGTTAACGAAGTTAAAACAGGATGCTAAATCTATATAGTCATATGGTATACTAAGTATTCAGAATTTTCTTGTCACGTCAAAAAGACGTCGTTTTGACGTTGCGATGTCGCATGTCAACAAGTTTTGGTCGCAAGTTTTAACTTTAAAAAACTCGTTGATCTTACTAAGTGGGTAAAAACTTGTTCAAAATCCGCAATAAAGACGTCGTTCGACGTTGTTCTAGTGTCTTTACTGCGGACTTTAAACAAGTTTTTACCCACTGGCTATTTGTTTGATTGTTGGTGGATATAGCGTTTTTTATTATAAAAAGTTGTACGGTATTTTGTAAAATATTCCCAACTTTTGTTATGTTGACATGGTCAAGATCTCAGTCTACTTCTCAGTATAGTCTCGTATCAGACGTCATACACTCTTTTCTTCATAAGCAACCATTTTATAAGCGACCAGTACTCAGACAGTAAATAGTAAAGCAACTTTTAGTACTCGACATCTTAATCATAAGAAACTTTAAAAGACAATTTTAAAAAAATCATTTGTATGACAGTTCAAAATGTTGTGACGTTTTTTCTTCTTTTTCCATAACAAACCCATGTATCAGCTCTTTCTGTTAAATTTCCTTCAAAAGTGAACACAACTTTTAGTACTGAGATTTCAGTTTATTCTAAGCAACTGTCAATAATGGGATCTGACCTTAGTTGCTTTATATATAAAAGAGTATATTTGAACTATGTTCTTGTACGGGAAAGATAACGTTCAGATAGATCGTGAAGGACTTCCGATTACTGTCCCGTATATTCCCGTATATGGCTGTGTAGTGCCGTATATATACACCGTTCATATAGAGTATGCGCGATTGAGATCGTATTCGGCAGCCCGTGCTGTGGCAAACATGTGGAGCATGAATAAGCAACAAACATTCCATTGTTTAATCGCGGATTTATGTTGTTAACGTCCTTGTACTCATTATTCCTTTACGGGGTGGTGTTAAAACGGCAAGAGTTAGTTTCTGCGTGGGAGAACTATATAGAACAAGTGATGGGAATTCTGGTCTAACAAAAATAAACTACTTCCCAATATATTTATCTATCAGCTTGTCATAAATTTCTGATAACTTTTGACTGGCAAATACTATCAAAGCTTTTTTTGTATAAAAAGAAGTAGATTTATGTATTTCTGATTGATTGAATAAACTGTTCATTTTGGGATACCATTATTTGTGGTGCAGATCTCCTTCAATTTCTTTGCTTTTAAAAGAAGATTCCCTTCTGTTACATTACTTGTTTTTAAATACAGAGATATGTACTCCAATGGTCGAAATAAGAGATAATAATCATTGTGGAGGAGGGATTTTTGAACATAGCGCTCTAAACATAGCCTGTAGCTACGCTAAAAATTACTCCTCCGCATTAATTATTTGCTCTTATTTCGACCAATGGACTTAATAGTTCCACTTAGGGACCGTCTCAAAAATAACATTTACGAAGGTGAGTACTGCGTCAAAGAGCTAGCGATGGATTGGTTTATTCGTACCAAAGAAGCCAATCCATTGCTGGCTCGTTGACATAAACACCCTTCTGTGTAGTTTTATTTTTGTTGAGATCCCTCATCAAGACTTACTTGAAAATAATTTGTCTGACAAAATAGAAAGAGAATCTTCCAGACTTAATTCTCCCTCACAAAATGCGTAGAAACTATCCTTGTTTATTAGCTTGTGAGCAGTTGTTTTCATCCTTGTTATATGGGATAATCGAGACATACATGTTAATGTAGTTTTGTTCGTTAGCTAGTTTGTTTTTTTGTAAAATTTATAAAATCTTTTGGAAAGATTGAAAATAATATTATAAAAATCTGTTGTTTTGTTTTTATGTTTTCTTAGCTATGTAATTCCAGAGTTTTGGCAGCATTAAAACGCACTCTGATTTTCGACCTCTCGCTTTCCGTCTACACGCAATGCGTTATACGGTCAATCTTTTACAGCGGACATCCTTTAGAACGGACACATTGTAACCGCAGGTGCGCGCCATAGAGGTTTGAATGTATGATTTCTTATATGATCAGGTTCTCAAAAGAGGAATGGAGGCGACATGTCTCGCGATGACAGCACGACACGAAGCGACGTTTCTTCTATTCTATCACTTGTCGATTTATTATGCCTTTGAGAGTGGAAAAATGTTATTTTCTATTTGCAAATGAAATATGTTTGTTTTACGGAAAGGTTTTAGAAGATTCTATAGCTTTGTTGCCCTATTTGAAATTTGAAAGTTGGAAATAAATCCAGAAAAAAAAATATTTCTAAATAAATACAAAAGTTTGAAGGACTTGTATTGTGCATTTTCTGTGTTTTATATTAATATATTCAAGCTCGGAAAAAAATATGTGTGAAAGCGTGGGCGGAATATAGCTGTTGTGGCAGCTCATTCGAGCTTGTAATCGGTTTTTAACTATTTCTATAAGTCTTGTCTTTATATCATATCTTATATATATCTTGTGTAAAAATATACTCTTATGTCTGGCTTTTGACCTTTTTTCTTGCCGCAAAGAATACTGAAGGGCATGTGAATTTTTTGTAAGCGCTATATTTTTGTCTTCTGTCATGAATGTAGACTAGAGAATAGTCTGTCTATGTGGGAATCAAGCTGAGAAAATCGGAAGATAAAACGGGAAGCGGGAAAAATCGGAATTTACGGAACGGGGACTGTCATGAAAAAGGCTTGTTATGGTTCGAGCTGCGCAAGTGCGAATCACTTTCCATATAATCTGAAAATAATTATTTTGAAAAAACGTGGTCTAGCTTTAGTCTCGGTAGGCAGCCCGGAAAAGAGAGAATGGTAACAAATGCGGAAGAAAAAAATGCGAATTTGTTCCGATATCGCATTTTTTCAATATTTTCAAGCGCTTTGCTTGATTAGCCTGAGCTCCAGTCTTAAGCCACTACTCGTAGTAGTTTGGGGCTGGAGCTCAGGCTACGCTTGATTTGTTTATTTGCATTACGAAAAACAGCAGTAATATCGCAAAACCAAGAAAAATTCTTCCTTTCAAGGTGCGGTTCGCATTCGTTAATTCTGTATTTTTTCTTTCGCAACGCAAACACTTTCTTCCCTCAAGGTAGTCTAAAAAACAACGTCTGGTTATAGACCGAGCTGCTGAGCTACAAATGTATGCTACTATTTTTGCGACGTTTGGGCAAATCTGCGAACTTTTCTTCCGAGAAAACATTACTTTTCAGGCCAACCGCGATTTCTGGGGAAATGCAGCTTTTACGTCCACCAGAAAATAAACTTCTACAAAACCCAACTGTTCTTTTTTGAGATAACAGAAAAGATGAAATACTAATATAGCTATGTTTTTTAAATTTCTTGATGTAGCTTCTTGCTAAAATAACTCCCACGAAACAAGACCTTGTGAAAATTCACATTAATTAATTAATTCTGCAGAACGGAATATTTGTGACCATCTGCGAAATTAAATTATCTTTTTTTCTGTGACTTTTCGTATCCGCAAAATTAAATTTGTACGTGTTAACGAAGTTTTAATCGAAAGGTATTCCAAGAGAACGCCCTACATTGAGCAATAAATACCTTGTTCAAAGTCAGCAGTAAATACGCTAGAACACAAAGCCGAACGACGTTGTTCTAGCGTCCCTTGACTTTGAACAAGTTTTTGACCATTGGGAATTAGACAAAATATAATTTACCCCCGAACAAACATTTAGTTCTTTTTGGGTAAATAAATAAATGTATATCAACTTCAATTGTATCGAACTTTTTTTTCAAACAATGTACATACTATAAATAACAGAAGACTTTTAAAAGCATAACTGCCACTTTTTTGAAAACTATAAACACAGGGTAATATCAAATAGTTATTTTTAGGCTTGCGGGAGAGATAAATTGGATAATTAAGATCAATTCAGCCAACTCATCCCAAGGGTTTCCGACCGGAAGCCCTGGGAACGAGGCTGAGATAAACTTTAAAATTTGTAGTTCATTTTTATTATATTACTTTTATACGGGGTTTTGTTGCACCGGTCATCTTTTGTAGATGTCATTGAAAGTACTTTATCACATTTTTTGCTACTTGAGCAGATAAGCTACATTCCATGAGTTGATGTTGAGTCGCGTTTGATATATTAGCAATAGTTTGACAACCATCTTGTACCACCATTGCATCTAAATATAAACATACTGCTGACGTAAGAGCTTTTAAGTTAAATCGGAGATAACCCAGATTGTCGGTCTCTAAATTAACCCCAATCATTACATCTAAAATATCAACATACTAAAGTGAGGGATTTTATATTAAATCAAGGGCTAATTTGCTTAGCTAAATCTACTTCGTTCTAAGCTTATTTTGTCTCTGCTTAGAAAGTCTTACATAGAACAAGAATGATATTATAGACAAGTTTGTGGTTCAACATATCGATTTAAACTAGCTGCATAAACACAGACGATCATTATAACATTAGTATTATTGCAAACCTCAAAATAACCGTCGAATCACCAGTGGAAAAGTGTCTTTTGAGTACATTTTCAGCTGCAAAACGCTCCTCCACAAGTGATGTTCATCGAAAAATTAAAATGCACATTTAAAAGTGGATTTATACTAGGCGAAAATTTTAAAGCCAAAAGAAGACATTCCATTGGTAGCGAGAGAGAAACGAAGCCCTGTCGTTAATTCCGATTTAGGCTGAATCCCGTTTTATCTTCGATATTTTTAGATCGACTAAATGGCTTGTGGAAATTTATTCATTTTTTAATTTTATTTAGTAGTTTTCTAAATTTTTCTTTGCCAAGAGCAAAACAGATTCTTTTTTTTTCGTCTTTTTTTACGGCATTCAACTAACTTTTTGTTATACCACGTAATGACATTTCTTATCTTTAATCAGACAAATATTTGCAGTACTAAACGTTTCTTAATTTAATGAAATTCTCTGACTAGCCCTAGCAATAGGGTTTACTGACTAGCCCTAGCAACAGGGTTTACTGATTAGCCCTAATAACCATAGCAATAGGGTGGTTAGGGTTGTTGCTAACTTTATTTTTTAAGCAAAAAAAATAAGGGTATGGAGACAAAATTGGTGTAAAGATGTAACGTTTTGATTGAAGCGAATAATATACTTCCCTCCTCTCCTATACATAGGTCTCTCACGATTTCTTTCAAAAGAAAAGAAACTTTACAAGATTATTCTTGCTTTAATTTACCATGAGAGGACACATTCAAATTACTCTCTATAACATTACATATATCGATTTCATCAAATCTCCCTTCTGATAAACGTTTTGCATCCATGATGTGTTTTAGATCGTCCTGAAAATATACATGTAAGTAAACACAGTAGACAAAAACTTGTTCAAAGTCCACAGTAAAGACGTCGTTCGACGATGTTCTAGTGTCTTTACTGCTGACTTTGAACAAGTTTTTATCTACTGTAAAGTGCAGTAGAACGCGGTTATTTTGAACCTTTATAGGACCAGAAAAATAGGGACTTGAACCAAGCTTGTACCCAGCCCCTTTTGACTTTTTTATATTTTTTCTCAGACCTTATAGAAAACACTTGTCAAAAGAGGTTGGGGACGAGCAGAGCTACTTCTCTTTCTCCTGTTTCTATTCTAGAGAACGAACTTTGATATATTTTTACACGACACCAGATATTTTCTTTCGGTAACCGGTTCACAATCGAGATTCCAGGTAAATATACCTTAGGTTGAAGAATATCGATAATCATATTAATACACTGTGCTGCACCAGTTGTTGGTAAAAATACAACACTCTCATTTATGAAGCTATAAAAGGAATTTATGGGTTTATTACACGAAAATTAAACAGATCACGAGCGATGGAAGCATTTATAATAAATACGGACTGTACCACCCAGTGAGCAAAAACTTGTTCAAAGTTCGCAGTAAGGACGCTAGCACAACGTATTCGACGTTGTTCTAGCGTTCTTACTGCGAACTTTGAACAAGTTTTTGCCCATTGGGTAAGTTACATGATACATAGAGTTATCCGGGACCATACTCGGTAATCACTTGTGATGTACTAACTATAAGGTTAAAAACTCGTTCAAAGTCCGCAAAAAAGACGCTAGAACAACGTTGAAAACATTGTTGCACGGTCTTTTACTGCGAACTTTGAACATGTTTTGGTTGACTGGGAAGAGAAAATATGTTTGTTGTCGAAAAGTTTTTTTCTTGTCCCTTTCTTTGCTGTACTTCCTTATTTGTATCTACTTCTCAATCGAAGGATTTCCTGTCTTCGATTTCACTCCCAGGGCTTTCTGATAGCGGAAATAAGCCCTGGGAACTAGGTATTTGTATATATTTTTCTTGTCAGACTGTTATGACGAGACTGTGGTTTTCAACCTCGCTCTTAGGGCTTCTTTCTGATTTTTAATCCTCATTCCTTCAAAAAGCGGAAAGAAGTTCTGGGAACGAGGTTGTGTGGTTTTTTAGAATGTGTAGAATTACAAATATAATATCGTCATAATCGTTTACGTATTATGATCCACGTCAACATTAACTGTCAAGTATCTTCCCATGCGACAATTAAAACAGTATTAATGATGTAACATTAAGTAAAGAACTTCGTTACTACTCCCCTTGCCTTATATTAACAACCTTATATAAACTTAGGAAGAGATTGGAAACGAAATTTAAATGATTAACACACATACTGTCGTTGTATAGTATCTAATACAAACATTTCTTCAGTTTGCATTCCACTAGCGGTTAAAAAAACATATGCATTACGGTGAATTCGTAAGAAACTGTCAAGTCTATAAAAGAGAGAGAAATGTAAAAGTACTCAGGCTATATACAATATATTATGAATTATCTGGCAACGGTTAAATCTATTAAAATAGAAATCACAGAGGCGGCGAAGGATAACCGGACATACAAATTACATTCAAGTAATTAGTGGTTTTTGTTTGAAAAACATTACGTTTTTGCGGTTAGCAAAAACTTGTTCAAAGTCCACAGTAATACTGCGGATTTTGAACAAGTTCTTGCCCACTTGGTAAAACATGTAAATTTAAAATAAAAGTAAACAAAAAAAAAAACCGATTTGAAACTGATATCTGGATTTAGCTCACATCAAAACGGAAACTAGATTTAAATGTGATTTGTGACAAGACTACCGCAATTATACTTTCAATTATAGTTTCCGAGATACATTTCGTGGTTTTTGCCCAAAAAATTATCGAAATAATGAGATCCGCGAAAGTTTGTCTATCCATATTTTGAAACTTTACGCTTGCCGCATTTAGTTGTCATCTATTTGATGCTTTACCACATTCTTACCTTTCCTACACCCACATGTTTAACCTCCGTGTTCACGTACATTACCTAACTAACCAGGTGTAGAAATTTCGAAAAACGATGGTAGACCAACCTCGTTCCCAGGGCTTCTTCTCTCTTGACGTTTAACGCTATATAGCGTTAAACGTCAAGAGAGAA
>JAULBZ010001954.1:0-20066 GCA_032360805.1 Neoturris breviconis
CCCCAAAACCTCCACAATTAAATGAGCGCCTAGACATTTATTCGAGGATATACTGTATATTCGGTGTAAAAATAAAACCAAACAAAGATTTTAGATAGAAGTTTTTTAGAAAACCTTAGTACAACATCATAAATGCTAGCAAAGCATGAGTTACCAACGAGTTACTGTCGAGTTACCAACGAGTTACCGTCAAGTTACCGACGAGTTACCGTTCCCATTTAAAATGTTTTTCTATGTTTTGCCTATAAAAGAACAAGTTACTACGAGTTACCGTCGTTTGTTTAATCCTATTTCATCTGGTGGGGGGGAAGGGGGGAGGGTTTATTGATAACTTTTTTTCTGGTCCGTTAAAACGACTGAAATTTTACTGGTGGTCGTTGCAGGTGTCCTCTCACCACGGCCATTTCTGACCGATGTAGTCGGAAAAAACTGGTTTTTCAGTATCAAAATCCATATTATGTGAAATAGCATATTTTTACAATTAATATCTTGTTATTATTAATGTCTTTATTCATTTATCATCATTTCCGCTAGATTTGGGCGAAATAACACATTAAACACGTGAAAATACGGTTTTCTACTGTTTTCAATGAATTCTATTGTTTTAAAGACAATAGAAAGACAATGGCCTAATATCTGACAATTTTGAATAAGGTTCGATAAGAACATTATCTGTACCAATTCTCATTATGAAATTTAAATTAGTTTAGAAGTTAAGGGGATAGAGCATGAATGCAAGAATGAAATATACCCCAGATAAAATAGGGTTAAAAAGTAAATATATATTTGTATATTTTTTATGAAATTTTGACAATAACTCGTCTATTTTCAGCTAAAATATGCCAGAACATAATGGTAACTCGACAATGGTAACTCGTTATCTTTTTGAAATAAGAGTATGTAATCACTGCAGGAGGGATATTTAGATAAATTATAAATGTTATCTGTGCATAATGTTCCCAGCAGCTTTGCAGAAGAAACAGAATACTGTGAGAGCATTATTAGCTATTCTGTTTGTACATATCGACGGAGCCTTTGTTTGTTTACATTTCATTTAAAAATATCAGTTTATTAAAAAGTTCCTTTCTTTTGTTTTGGATATACCTTGAAAACCCCATATGTGGTTTTGATAGATTGTTTCTAACAGATTCAGTCCCGGTCACTACTGGAAACCACAAATTGGTGTTTTAAATGTATATCCAAACATATTCACTCACATCTTCTAAAAGAAGGCAAGAAGACAGCCTGTGGAAATATTTTGCTATGTGTTTGGTGTTACAGAAGCCTCATTGCACCATTCTTAAAGAGGAAGGAGTACAGTTTCTATTTCTCTACTCTACTAAGTTTTTTCTATGCATTTTCTAGCCATATAGAACAGCAGGGGTACAATGATTTATTTTGGGTAAACAATCAAACAGATGTATGCTACCATGCGGATGATACTACGGACGACTCACTCCTAGCAATAGAATGGTTCGAAAATAGTTATATGAAGTTAATTAGTGATAAATGCCAACTTTTAATCTCTGGATTTAAATATCAGAGTCATTGTGGAAAAGTAGGAAAGTTATGGGAAAGTTCAAATTATTGGGAATTATTACAGATAAGGATCTTAAGTTTAATTTACACACGTTAAACATTTGTATGAGGGCTAATATAAATCTCACAGCATTAGGCAGAATAAGCAGGTTAATTCCTTTGAATAAACGAAGAGTTTTATTTAAAGCATTTATAGAATCACAATTTGATTATTGTCCTTTAGTGTGGATGTTTCAAGATAGGAGTCTAAATAATAAAATCAATCGTCTCCATGACAGAGCCTTAAGAATAGTTTACAAAGGTGACCACTCTACTTTTGATGAGCTGTTAAAAAAAGATAATGCGATTACCATACACCATCGAAATATCCAGGCCTTATTAATGGTTTTTAAACTATTACACAATAAAAAGCCTTTGTAGTGCCTTGTAGACTAAAATAATATTGCATTTAAATAATTTTTTATTTCGAAAATTTCCGGTCCCGAAGGCCAAAAGTGATTCTGGGTCCAGTTGAAGAAAGATTTTGGAAAAATGTTTTGATCCGGAGTTTTTTGATAAAATAACGTAAAAAGTCACCAATTTTGAGCCTAATACGATAAGTGAAGTTATGCGAAAATCTAGGGTATTGTGGGACAAAGTACACCCCGTTTGAAACTTTTGCTTCGGATCTTAGGACTTTTTGCAAACTCGACAAATTTTGTTGCTTCTAGCAGCCTAGTACCCAAGGCTCTTGGCATAAATGTGAATTTCCGTGCAGTTCGTTTTACTAATCGAAATTTAAGTTTTTTTGCCTAATTTGAAATTCCGAATTTCGGCACAAATTTCACTTTGTCTCAAATATTTATGTAAGGGATTGTTTCTTCACGTTATTTTTATCGTGCATTTTAGCTTTTTAGCAAGTTGACTGGGGGGAGGGGATGGTTTGGATTTTTTTAAAAAAAATCATAAACGTCTCACACATATTTGATATTGCTGAGTATATCAGACAGTACTTGAAAAGAGTCAAATATATTTTGTTTTATATTCAACCTTGTGTGAAACACCCTGTACAACGATGATAAGTCGCCATACACGAACTTTCAGCAACGTGTACAAACATATATAACAAAGACATTTTAACGCTAATGTATCAATCCCTTGTATCAATTTTATATGGACTCTATTAATACCGGGGTTTTCGAGAGTTAGTATGCCGCACCCTAGCCTGTTTCGCAGACCCGCCCCGCGGCAAAAAAAGTGCCGTGTGGGCGTTTTCTCGCCAGACGTCGAGTTTGTAGTACAGGCTAGCTGCACCCCGGGTAACTCTTTATTAAAAGTAGCTATGATTTCTAATGTTGGGTTCACAACTAGTTATCCAAGTGCTACTATCTAAAAAAATTAAAATTTCTTTTTCAGGCTGGTGTCGTCAATAAATAAAAAATAATAAAAAAAATACATGGACAAAAAATATCATCATGTGCCTCTAATTCGAACTTCTTTTTTTTCACTAGTCAAAAATTGTCACGGCCGGAAAATTTTAAAAGAATTAAAAAATATATATATATATTAAACGTCAGTAAAGCACAACTTGACGGGATAAGTTTTGTAGAACCGGCGAACAAGCGTTGTAGGAGTGCGCTTAATCAGCGCGCCCCCGGTACAACAAGGTTAATACTCAACTATGAATTTCTGTGAGGATGGTTGTATACGTAGGCATTGCAAAACTGCTGAATAGTCCTGAAATTCTCTACACAACTAGGAATTGGTTTGTTGATTCTGACTGTCGCAAAAAGGTCCTTTTCCAGGCTTTATTTGGGTCTGCTTTGACGCAAGTTGCCCATTCGGCAAATAGTGTAGTAGTTATTGCAATATTTACGAAAGAAGTATTTGGCGCGATAAACGACATGTGGCCCTGGGACCTTGAAACGAGAACCCAAGGCGACCCTGACACCAGTACGCACCCTCGGGATCTTGGCCCTTGTTCCCTGACTTTATGACCCTGACCCATAACGCCTTGATTATGATGGCCCTGAGACCCTTAGTCTGTGCATAGCACATAACGTATGATCCACAGGGGCAGGAATCTTGGCGAAGCGAGGGAGGTTTGGGTGAGGAACAGGGCTGTTGAGCTGAGGCCAAATTTCTATTTTTGTTAGTCGTAGAGAGCTTAATTAAAAGAATAGCAAGAATAGACATGTTAGGAAGTTTTGTGATTCATATTGCGATCCCCGAAGATATAAATCTGGTTTTCAGCGGATCGTAAAAAATCGTATGGATCGAAATGGTTGTAAGAAATCGCAAGGAATAATATTTTTTGTGTGTTTTTACCGGATCGTAAGAAATCGTAATCGTAAGAAATCGTAACTTTCGACACTCATATTTTTAAATCAAAGCATAAAAAATGTACAACTGAGAACTTGCTTTAAACACAAAATCATTTGTATACAAATTAATTATTTGATACGCTGGGATGACTCCAAAACAATACAAAAAAAAAAAAAATCAACATAATGGGAGGTGTTCTGAGAAGTGGGTGTTCTTATTCTCTAGCTGGTTTCCATTTCAGTATGTACTAGCGTACGCGTGTATCTCAGAACAGATGTTTTTTTTAGCTAGAGAAGAATCAAGTGTAAGAGCAGTTAGTATTTACAGCTGAGTAAGACTTTCCTAAAACAGTAGCTACTTTTGTTGTAAGAACACCTCAATTACCTAGCTCGCTGCAAAAAGGACTTAGCCCAGAACAGATCATTTTCCCCGCCAGAGCTTCTCGATTTCCTAGCCAGAGCTTCAGCCAACTCAGAACAGATCATTTTCCCAGCCAGAGCTTCAGCCAGCTCAGAACAGATCATTTTCCCAGCCAGAGCTTCTTTTCGATTTCACAGCTGAGACAGTCAGCTCAGAACAAATCATTTTCCAAGCCAGGAGATAATCAACAGTGAAAGAACAGGTCAAATCTCCAGCTGTACCTTTTCTTCTGGAACTTAAGAACAGGTCTAATTCCCAGCCAGTATACTTACTTACTTTTACATACCCCCTCAGAACACCTATTTTTAAGCACACCTCCGTTGGCTGCTTTCGTAAAGTGCCCGCGGCATTTTCATTTGGCGATAAATTTTTTTCTATTAATGGTATGGTATTGAAATTTGGTGACTATTCCCAACTTTTATCAAGAATTTGACTATCATTTGTTTTTTCGATTTTTTATGTTATTTTTCCAGAGATAACCTAATTCTGAACAGGGGGTAAATTTTTTGAAAAAAATAAAATTTTGATAAAATGATATCTGATGTTGTTAGGCTAACTTTGGAACTGGTATGAAATATACAAAATTATTGAAAAATACAGACCAGATTTCATATTTTACAGATTAGAGTATATATTTTACAGACTATTACTGATGACATCATAACAGGCACTAATGCTTCATCAACTCAAACATATTTATTGCAATGTGTTTGTATTGCGTTTTTCTATATTTATACCAAGTTTCACGCCATAAGTATTAGTGGTTCGGAAATAAAAGACCACAAACTTTTTACAATATTTTACACTATTGATGACGTCATAACAGGTGTCATTGACGTCATTAAATTATAAAAAAATGATTTCAAACTGTTTATATCGATGTTTTCTATAAATATACCAAGGTTCATGTCATAACTATTTGTGGTTTGGAAATAAATGCCACAGCCAATATAGAGCATTTCTCATTATTGATTACGTCATAACAGGTATAAATGACGTCATCAAGTCAATTTCTTTTGGTCTATAAGTCTACCAAGTTTCGTATCATAAGCATTGGCGGTTCAGAAACAAAATCAGGCTATAATGGTTTTGCACGGGCCAAAGTTTGATTTGTATTTTTAATGAAAAGTTAAAAAAACAAAATTGCGAACAAAGGAAACAATTATATGTCGTTCTGACTTTCGGAGAATTGAATCGAATTCAGTCAAGTGTAGTCTTTCCATAAAATATTGGATGGATGTTGGATGAAAAGGGAGCAAACCAATCCAACAAGCAATTTATGTTGAATGAGAGAGCGAAATGTGATAGCCAACATGCAAAGAAATTGATGTTGGATGAAATTTTGTATTGGTTTGCTACCTGCTTTCATGAAACAGAAAAACAACGTCTTCATTGTTCTCGAGAACAAAAGTGAAAAACCTTAAACTGAGATTTGACAAGAAAATATGTGAATATGATACACGTATTGCATTTTATAAGAAACAACTTTATAAGAAACAGTTCTGAATTTAGATACAAAACTGACAACCATATCTTTGTTTCGGTATTTCAAACTCTGAAATAGATATATGTCTTATTTGGAAAAAAAAAAAGATTTTTGGTTGTCACATAAACAGAATACGTTAAACGAACCATTTCGTTTTGTATTATTTGTTAAGAATTTGTGTTTTTTAGCAGTACATACAGTCTTTACTTTGATAATTTAAGAAACAAATAAGAAACTTGAGTTCTAAAATTTTGGTAAAAAATAAGAAACACTAGTTCTCACCGAAATCGTTAGTAAGTAATCGTAAGTAATTGTAAGTAATCGTAAGTAGTGATTACGCCAATTTTGAATAATAATGAGTACAAAGAAATATATATCATACAATAGGTAGCCTCGTTTTGGAACTAAATTATATTGTCAGGAGGAAATTTCTTACTTTTTTTGGTGAAAGTATAATATTTCGTTTCAAACGTTACCATTGTGAAGAGAATCATAATGCACATTGTGGAGAGTTTGTTTATGTGTAGTAACGTTGAATATTGGAGAAAAACAATTTTGCATTAAGAGTTATGTTGACAAAGAACGACAAGATAGGTACTAGGTTTACTTTGACATAGAGAAAAACGTTTAAAAGAAACATGCACATATATATGGTATAACTTGTTTGCAGTAGGGTTACTTGTGAATATCTAACTCACAGACTTTTGATAATCCTTCATATGGTTCTAAGGCTCTACTTTAGTTTGAGTATCATCTTATCCCTTCAGAAGCAGCTAAATGGAGGTTTTCTGAGAAATAGGTGTTCTTATTCTCTAGCTGAGATCCATTTGAGGAATGTATAATGTATGCATTCAAGAATAGCTCATTTTCCTAGCTGAACAATGGACGGGCATAAGAACGGTTGATATTCCTAGCTGAGTAAGACCTTCCTCGTACAGTACACATATTTTCCCTTAAGAACACCTCTATTTCTCAGCTGACTATAGAAATGTCTTATCCTAGAACATGTTCTTTTTCCAGTCAGAGCTTTTCAAAATCATATCCATTTCCCAGCCAGAACATCAGCTCAGAACCGATCATTTTCCCAGTCAGAGCTCATCTGGCTTATCCCAAAACAGATTGAATTCTGAGTCAATGGGACGCTAGCTCAGAACAGCTCATTTCTCCACCCAGAAGACGATAATAGCACAAGAACCAGTCAAATTCCCAACCGCACCTTATTGTAAATTGTCTCATATTTTATATCCAGGATTGCAGATGATTAACCAAAGATCTGGTAATAAGAGATTTAAAAACTTTACTAATGATATGTAAGAGACTTATAGAACGATAATTACGGGGATCAGATCTCTCACCAGAGTTTTTGAAAACAGGAACGACAAAAGAAAATTCCTGCAAGAGGGATACCAAGATTCAGTAACACATTTGACAATGTTCAGGAAAACACTTTTGAAGAACCATAACAGAAACAACATCAGGATCAGTGGCCTTTGATGTGTCAAAACCAGCAATCAAAACAGCATGAATTTTCCTTGAAATTCAGTTTCAAACTTAAACACAAAAAGAAGTCATATTCCTTTTGACGTGACTGTATATCTCACACTTTATATAAAAACTAAAATCTAAAAAAAAAACAAGTTTAAAAATGCGCAACGAGGGACCACGAGGAGACTGGGGCAAACATAAACAAATATGGCTACCACACAGCAATCTTTTTAGAAGAAATAACAAAGTTATCAAGGAGTCTGTCCTAGTGGAAAGTAAGGCAGATGATGACTAGAATCATCAAGGGCTAAGTTATTGCTAAATAATTATTTGCAAAAAGTTCAACATTATCTTTAGAAGATGTAAGAACTTCTAGGTCATGGAATACATGTTGAATCTAAGATTTCCATTTGTTACCAAAGCTAGTATAGATTCGGCAGAAATCACTAGAGCCAATCTTTTTTGATGTCAGTCTATTATGCTTATTGCTTATTACGTAATCATAATCAGATTTGGCATCTTGAATGACTCTTTTATAGTTATTTCTAGCAAAAGCAAAGAGACGTTTATTCTCATCAGAATTAGACCGTTGAAGAATATGAAAGTAGTGATTCTTATGAGCAATTGCAGCAGCACAATTATGATGGTGAAGAATGAGGCTTTACTTGGTATTTACGACAAGGAACAAAGGCGTATATAGCCAAGATAAAATTTCCCTGAAGCTGAAGCTTGCAGATCTAATATAGAATTCTAAGAAACATCACGAAGAAAGTCACCTTGGTGGAAACTGTACAAGTTTCTCGGTGCATGCTGAGTAGCCTTAGAACTAAATAAGATGTCAATATTGAAAACAACACGGTCAGAGTTGCGGGAAAAAAAGAGACCTTGCGAACCTTTGGGTTAGAAGATATAAAAAGGTCAAGTAGAGAGGAGGGCAATTGATCATCGCGATCAGGAAAACGAGTAGGAAAAAAGACAAGTTGAATTAACGATTGTAACAAAGAGAAATTACAAACACCAGTTCCAGAAAAGTTGGTACTATTCGAATATGTCAGCCAATCAGAGGGATGGACGTTGTAGTCACCAAAGACGAAAATGTTTGCATTTGAATGCAATAAGATGCCAAGGTTATCCCTATACATAAAAAAGGATCCAAACTGGAGCTTAATAACTATCTCTCTTGTCTATTATTGACAAGATATACGTAAAAAAATCATGTAAAAACGGTTATATGGATCTCTTGAGTTCAGAAGAAATTACTCTACTTATCAAACCTTGTTAAACATTTTCCAGAAAGTTATAGATGCTCTTGATAATGGAAATATGCATGCGGAGTTTTTATTGGTCTTCAAAAGGCTTTTGATACTGTCGACCATGCAATCCTTCTCAAAACACTATTTCATTACGGAATACGTGGGACTGCACTCTCTTTATTTAGGCCCTATATTACGAATCGCCAGCAATTTGTTTCCATTGCTGGAGTCAAATCGGCTAATACGATTACTAGATATGGTGTTCCTCAAGGATCTGTTTTAGGAGCTTTGTTATTTTTATTATATATCAATGATCGCATTGTGCTATTAAATTATCTGTGGTTCATCACTTTGCTGATGATACCAACCTCATTAATATCAGTGACTTTGTAAAGAAATTGGCCAAGCAAATGAACTTAGATTTAAAGTTTCTTAAGCACTGGCTTAATTCCAATAAGATCTCTCTGAATACTAGTAAGACTGAGTATATCATTTTTAAGCATGCTTTGAAGCCCATGAACTACGATTTTAGGCTTTTTATCAATGGAAAGCAACTCTTTCCAAGTACTAATTAAATATCTTGGTGTTTTAATAGATTCTGACCTCAGCTAGAAATTTCAGATCAATAATGTTGCAGACAAGTTCAAAACGGCTAATAGAGCCCAAGCTCAGCTTCGTCATTATTTTTCTTTAGACATTCTTAAACTTGCATATTATGCAATTTTTCATTCTCACTTACAATGCTGCAGTTTAATTTTGGGTCAGTCAAATAGCACCCTACTTAATAGGATTATTGTCCTCCAAAACTGTGCTGTGAGAGTTATGTCAATTAGCTAAGTCTCCAAGAGAACTAGCTAGTAATTTTTATGCTAAATTTGAAATGCTTAAATTTTCTGGTGTTGTTTATTTGCAAAATATAATGCTTCTTTATAAACTTTTACATAATAAAATGCCTGATTCAATTCAGGACACATTTGCAATAGATCTAACACATGACCATATCACTCGTGATGATATGTTTGGGTTATTTAATCTTCCTCTTCTTACAACTACTAGATTTAAACATTTTCTCAAATACAATTCCCTTGTTTCTTGGAATTATATTTAGAGATCTTTGCCTGTTAAACTTCTTGATTTTGAGGACCTGAAAAGAGATGCTGATAGATGGATTAAGTTTGGTTTCACTAAGAGCTAATATATCTGGAGAGGTATCAGCTGGAAAAGATTAAGTGTGAAAAAAAATTAGAACGAAGACTACGGATATCAGAAAAAGGTAGAGGTAGTGGATTTATATTAGCGTGAAATTCCGCGCGGAATCCAAATGAAGACATTCCATTGGTGGAAATTGACGTGTGACGTCAATAATCTCACATTATAAATCTTTCTTTTATTCCCAATATGTGACGTTTTGTCCCATGAGCTGACAAAATGCTGAAATCATCAAACAATGGTCAATAATTACTGTTAATTAAAAGGTCACGGGTAGCAGACGGTTTTAATGACGAAGAAGTCTTACCTGTCAAATGGGACACAACTATGTGCTGATTTATATTAACTACAAATGTCGAGACGTCTTACCAAAATAGATGGCATTGCAGCCACCACACTTATACTCATAAATGACGCCTGACACGTTGTCTTTTGGGATTCGATCTTTTATCTTTTGGTTCATCATTGGCTAGTCGCTTATTTTTCGCCGTGACTTCTCTCTTTCCCGTGTTTTCCTCCGCTTTGTTTTTTAGCAAACGACTTCTCTAGTCTAGGACTGCATGAATCATGAACGTATTTTAGGATTTTTTTTTGTCTCACTTATTTCTTAAAATCCTTTCTTCATTTCTCCGCAGAGGAGAACTTTAATAGAGTTCGAGATTTTGTAATTTTCTGAGGCGTTTAAATAAATTAAAAATTCTTGCGAAATGTTTACATTGACGTCATTTATATGAACGAGGATGTATTTACATGAACGAGGGCGTATTTATATGAAAGAGGGCGTATTTATTGGAAATAGAGCGTATTTAATTTTAAAAATTATTACAATAGCATAAAAGAATATTTTGAAAGATGGATATTTGTTAAAACTATTTCTTTATAAGTTTTCAATCGGTCTTTTTCCTCGATAAACGTTTATGAAACATATGGTTTAAACCATCAGCGGTAAAGTGTGAGCTTCAATTTGCTAATGTTAACTTTGTTTTCGACATTTATTTGCGAAGAATAAAATTTGTACAACCATGAGTATTACATTATTTAATGTAATTGAAGGTATCGGGACTACCTTTAACATGTTACAATATGAATAGGTTTTAAAAAACAAATTTCACAGCTTCTTTGAAAAGGCTATAAACCGAGTTAAAAATTCTTTTTGTGAATATTATACATAATTTATAGATTATAAAAAATTAAAAGTTTCAAATACATAGAAAATAAAAGAAAAAAAAGAAAAAAGAAAAAAAAAAGAATAAAGAATAAAAAAAGAATAAGCATATGAAAACATTAACTCATGCAGAGAAGCTGAAGGAATAAGTAAACTCATAATGAAAATTTCAAGGTTCGGTTTGTGTATTCTAAAATGATAGTACGTATATATTTACTGGACGGATATTAGACAAATATTTTATTATTTAAAAAAGGGAAAATCAGTTTGCATGATAGACCCAGGGCTCGTGATGTCTTATCAACGCCAAAAAGACTGCATCTTGACGTCGCGACGTAAAAAGACATCTTTTCGACATTGATAAGACTTCAGGTAATATGGATTAAAATATTTAAAGTGCAAAAGGTTTTTTTTAGAAAATATGAAAAAAATATTTTGATGTTTAAATAACATCCGTTTATTTTTTGAAAGCAAAAGAAATAAAAACAACGAATGGTGAGAGAGATAGCATTACATAATAATATTAAAAATAATACTCTGTGATGGAGAGCTGTTTTATTAATACAATAGTGGATAAGTAACAGTATATTGTGAAGAAACGAAAGGTTATACTAGTAGGCACGCGATGTCTTACCAACAACAAAAATACTTCGTTCGACGTCGTCAAAACGACGCCTTTTCAACGTTAATATCACGTCGCTTGTCAACAGAGAGGCTTTTAATGGCTTGGACAAACTTTATAAAATTTTCATAATAATTTAGTTTTGTTTTTAATTTGTCAGAATACGTTAGATAAATATTTTTTCGCGATAATAATAATAAAACATAAGGTGGTTCATTACATGGCCAATAACCGTTGCTCTAAAAAATCATCAAGAAGAAACATCTTATACCGAGAGTACCGGAGGAGTAACATGATACATTCTGAAACTTAATGAAAATAAATACCAGTTGGCGACGTATCGGACCAACATCTAAGGTACGTCGTGACGTCCCTTTGATGTTGTTGTGACGTTGTCGTTAACATTGATCTGATGTCGTGTGTCTGTTCCGATATATAGTTTGCTGAAAGGCTACTTATGATGGTGAAAAGTCTCTCTAATGATAAAACCAGTCGTCACACGACGTCGGAATAATGTCGAAACAACGTAGTTTCAACGTTGTTCCGACGTAATGTGCCAGCACAAATAATTGTTTACTTGGAATTGATATATGGCTCTATATTTAATTTATATTTTGGTGCTCGTATCGACATGGAGGAGGAGGTATATTTGAGCATTTGAGCATTAGCATCAAGATTTGTAGCCAGATGTAAGGCTCAGAATCACTCCCTCGTAGTGGTTATTTCTTCTTATTTTAAAGCTTTGGCGATGTTACGATGTTACTACAAAGATGAAATTTAAATTTCTTCGTATTGATTATTGGCGATTAGTTATGTTACCATGGGTAATGGAGTTTTTTTTTTTACAAACATGTGGTATTACTTACTTTTTACTTATTTACCATGTTAGCTACTACACTATTATTTTAATATTTACTCGTTTAGAAAGTATTCATCATAAATAATACTTTTTACAGCGTGAAATACTATTAAACAAGTTTTTGTCGGGTTAGTCTTACACGCTGTAATTATGTTGGTCTACATGTTTTTTTTATTTATAAATATCAGTAAATCTTAATTGAGGCTTGGTGATGCTTAAGTTCAAACCGCGATTCCCCATATTTCTTTGGTTACTCGCCCCTAAAATAAACATGGTTAATCAACATTTCTTTGTTTTTACGCATTTGGATTTTTGTAAAACTATGTATTTTCTGAGGTCTCAAAGATACAGAGGGCCAATTTCCAGCCTGTTGATGCTTAAAGTTTCCCACCAGACGGGAGAAAAAAAACGTGTTGTTTGAACTTTAATCTGACGTCATGTGCTATTATTATTTCTTTATCTTGCGTGGTTAATAATTGTTTTTACAGTGTAAAAAATATAAATCAGCCCTTATTGGACGACTTTTCAATTCTATAAGTAGAAAATATAGAATTCAAAACTAAAAAAACAGAATAAACAAAAATCAAATAAAACATTAAGAATTCTACCAATCAACTTTATTGTATTATAAGTTGGTAACCATGCATTCATTTTTCTTTTAAATTTATAGAACGTGCCTAGGTCCCTTAGCTATATCTTTTGGTATCATATTCCATACAATAGAGCCAAAGTATTTGATGGAATCATGTCCGCATTAAACTGTACTTACAGAAGGAAGGGTGGAATCAGTTTGCGTGTGGAAATCACTAAAATCGTTAGGAACAAATATATTATTCATAATTTCTGGAGATATATCTTGTTTTCCCTTATAGAGTTCCAAAACTAAATGCTGTATGTTTCTATAGTGAATTTTAAAAGATTTACCCTTTGTAAAATTTCTTCAAACAAAGAAGTATCATCTTGGTATACAATACAAAGTGCTCTTTTGTGAACTCTGTTTATTTTGTGATTCATATTTCTATCATGAAACATCCATGTTAATGGACAGTATGCAAACTGAGATTCTATAAATACTTTCAAAGGATTGCCAACTACTTATTCTAGTAGGTTAGCATTCCGTTAGCCTTTTTGAAAAGATTGTTGACGTGTTGATTAAAATTTAAATCGCTACTCTGCAGTATCGAATAAGCGGGGGGGGGGGACGCTTATTAATTTTTGGCAAGCCCCCCGCCCCCCCCCCCCCCCCCCCCCGCTTATTAATTTTTGGAAATCCCCACTCCCCTCTCCTCCCCCCCGCTCTCATACCACTCAATGGCTAAAAACGAATCATGTTCTATATCTAGTAGTACAGAATCTAATCCCTGATCACATATGAAAATTTAGCATAGTTACACACCTCCGCTTTCTCAATACAAATATTAAATAGAAGCGGGCAGACCTATAATTGAACCTTGATGAACACCACATACCAGTTCAGACCATGAGCTATATTCTGTATTTATTTTTGTTTGTTAGGTAGTTTCTTATCAGAGTTAAGACAGAGTGACTAAATCCATACGCATTTAATTTCGTTATCAAAAGCTCATGATGTAACGTATCGAAACCATTTGATAAATCCATCATGATTGCACCACCATAGCCTCCTTTGTCTAATGATGTTTTCCATTTTTCCATTAGTGATATCAGTTGGGCACTAACTATATCCTTTTTTATTATGGCGACAGGTATATATGGAAAATAATTTGATTTTTGCGTAAGTCTCTCAAATACTTTGATATAGTTGGCAATACGCTCTAACAGGTCTATAGTTTGTTATATATGTTTTATTTCTAACTTTTGAAAACTGGAGTAACATCTGCTAATTTTAATTCTTTTGCAAAGGAGTTTTGATTTGAGTTCTAATTTTATGAAGTTTTAACCGCAGACTTCGAAACACTTAGCATAAATAATTTGAAAAGTATCTGATTGCTTTTTATGTTGTCTTTGAACTGGGTCAGATTGATTTTCAAATGTTAATAATATATAATATAATATTTAATAATATCTAAAAATTTAACAACGTTTTTGAAAAAAGTATTAGAAATTTCGTTGTCCTTCTGATAAAATGTTATCCTCATCAACAAGGACAGTATTTTGATTTCTAGGACCTTTCTCTGACAGATGAAGTTTAATTAGCTTTTCCACGGAGTTCTATTCTTTGCAACAACTTTTAAATCTAAGTTTGTATAGTATTTTTTTCTTTCCTTTTTGTAAAGCGCACTTTCAAAGTTTTTTTACTTTTATGTTATCTTTTATCGTCTTCAGATTTTGTTTTATAAAATTTAGTTTCTAGTTCTGATCTTTATTCCGATTATAGTATTAGGTTTATAGCAGGACAATGCTACATTAACGAGCTAAATGTTGAGCTGCATTTTGAAACATTTGTCACGCAAGAATTTGAATACAAAATTCTTCAACTATTAGTTTTGACGGGTATCATATTTGACTTTATGCATAGACACGTACAAACAATGTCAGTAGCGTCGCTATTTTATCTAGAGGATAACTTTACTCCTATCAATTTTTTCGAGCTATTCTTTTGACAGAAATTTTCTGATACTTAATTTTTATCTATTTTCTACAAATTCTGAAAATCTCATTTTATCTATCTTCTACAAATTCTGAAAATTTCATATCATACCGGCAATGAGAACAGATGTTTTTACTTCTTTTGTCGAAAATAGCCATAAATTTGATTTTTTTTTTGTTATGTTTGAAGTTTCATAGCAACTAACGTTAAAAAAATGAAGAAAAAAATCCGTTTTGGATCAAAATTTATACAGTAGCAAAACAAAAACACACATAAAAAAGAAAACCTGAACTTGGAAGGATGCTGACCTCAGCAATTATCATATGTAATTGATGTTAATTCTTTTTGAAAATTGGACATGTTAGGTAACGTGTATGCTACATTTTCCGATAGATAAATTACCCCCTACCTTTCCCAGTTAAAATAGGGTTAAATTAATTAATTAATTAATTAATTAATATGAACATGGTTACGTATGTAAGTTCCTGTACAAACTCGTTCCCAGCGCTTCTTGAAGTGCTGGGAACGAGCTTGGTTCCTGTATGCACTCTGTTTCACCAAGTTTTCACACTAATTAAAAAAATATACAGTCTTTACTCAAGAGTAGTGTCAACTTTATGATGATCTTAACAGGCCTGAAAGTAACTGTCGGATATCATGAAGAAGTTAGATAAAAAACACTGCTCCACGGATGATATTCGACAGCTATTTGCAGGCTTATATTATGACAATGTCCCGTTTTTTGAATGTTTCATTAATAAAGATACGAGGAAAACTTGGTCATATAAGTAAAAGAAAGAGGAGATAGAAGAAAATCTGCCGGGTACACGACATCATAACAACATCAAAACGATGTGGCGACGTCGTTTTGACGTTGTTACGACGTTGTTACGACGTCATGTGCCCACTAGTAAGCAAGATTGTTTTGCTTTCCTGCTTGAAGAATAAGCCAATAATACTAGCTGTTTGATTAATCTAATTTTGTTTACACTCTTGTCAACCAATCGTTATTGTTCATGAAACATGGTATAGTTCCCACTAGGCAAGAACTTGTACAAAGACTGCAGTAAACACGCTTAAACTACGTTTACAACTGTGACACTTGTAAATTATATTTTAGGTTTGATAGAGTGTTTTCCACTTTTATCCACTTTTATCCACTTTTATCCACTTTTATCCACTTTATTTCAATGAAAATCTGAAATGCTACGTTTATACATTCATTTGTGAAAACTGAAAATAAAAAGCTATATATATAGCTATATTTTCAAAATGAATTTTGACGTCAATAGAGAAAAACCTAGCCTAGTATGCTAAGTTCAGACATTCTTTCCATTTTCTTTTTCCTTTTCCATATCTGATGTTGACATTATAAAAATCTCTGATTATAACGACAGATTATAACGTAAAGAATGAAAATAGAGGGATAGCAATGATGCAGGAATCCTTGACTAAGAAGAAACGTGTAACGCCATCAGATGCAGTAGTGTCGCTATCTGTAGTAAACATGGGTAAATGTAGTAACATCTGTAACGTCGGCATATGTGGTAAATGTTGATGAATGTAGTAATATCTGTAGTAACGGCAAAAGTAGTAACCAATCGACAAATGAAGTAAAAGATTTTCTTAACGATAACTGTAGTAAATCTACCTGACTAGAGAAAGTGCAGAACTTAAAATTTAAAATTAAAATTTTGGCCATATAGTGTAGCTAGTTTCGCTCTATATCTGCAATACTAAATCGATATGCAATGGCGTATTAGTGTTCTGACCCTATTATCAACGATTATTTGCCAGATTATAAACGATTATAAAAGGAATGATTAGGGGCATAACTGAGATCCGTTAAAATATCAAAAAATAGTATGAAATATACCACATTTGTTTAATTAATACTTCGAACATTTGAGTGAAACTGCTCGGTTCAGAACATGTTTGGCACTGAAAACAATAGCAGGACCCGCGCAAGAGAGCACAGACATAGAGTCATCAGATAATAAAATCGTGGAAGAGCTTGGCAAATTCCATTACTATAGGAGAATTAACAAGATACAAGGAAATAACCCCTTAGATTACTTTTAAGACCAAGAGTAATTTACAAAAAATTGAAAACGAATACAATTCTATTTAAAATTATTTTTTGACTACAGAGAGATTAGGCCTATATTAGCCTTCAAACATGACCCACAAATTCGAAATCAGCACCTTAAAAATATTATAACATGAAACTTTCGACTGAAACGGACTATTTTCAATTTTTTACCCACGTTGGCCGATACATTTTGCAATATTTGTTACAGGTATTACGACATTTGTTAACGTTTACTACAGATGTCGACGGATGATACTACATTTACTCACGTTTACTACAGATGTCGCCTTACTACATGACGTTACAAAGCTCTGGGATCGAGGTTTTCTACTACGGTTTGTTATAGTTTAAAAAATAAAGTTTTCGAAAAATAGGAGTTTGTTTTCATAACATTACTTTATTGAGAGTAGAATAAGATGTGCTTCTTTACTTTTAAAACAGAGCATGAGAAATTATACCGTTGATTAATTTTTATAGTTTTGGAGAGTTCTCCGTACGTTATTACGATAACTTTATATTTAGTTACTGTTGTTTTACCATCAAGAGCAGCATAGGGACTAATTTCATCTATTCCATCATCTAGCTAAATCTTTTCTAAACAATGAAGCCTTTGTCAAGAAATTAATACCTTTAATCAATGATGCGTTAAATGAGCGTTCTAAAAATCCAGGCTAGTTTATAAAGGGTATCCATGACACAGGTTTTTGCTTATTGAGTAGAAGCAATAAGCTAGCCTGCTATCATACTGTGAAATGATACACCCTATGTTTGTACAAGTCTCTTTCGTCACGTTGTTTTGATATTGATCCGAAGTCGTGTGGCAACTGTGACAAGCAAATTTGAAAGCACATTAAATGCAATTTTACACAAATCACCAGTGTTGTGGCAATAATCGTTGCAGATATAGTGATGTATATAAAATGGACTAAATCTGATCAAAGTCAGCTGTAAATACGTCGTTTGCAGTTGTTCTAGCGTCTTTACTACAGACTTTGAACAAGTTTTCACCCACTGATTGTCATAATTTGTTAACGTATAATAGTACTGAGTTAACGATGGATTGTTTTCTTCCTACCAAAGTAATCAAACAATACAATCTGCTTGACCCATCTTGCAGTGTGGTTTCATATTTTGTTGAATTTAGTAAATATGTTAGCTCCTTTAACCAACTAAACTACTTTCTGGGATTTCAATTGCTTTCCAATGAATAATGTCAGCACAATTTGGTTGTCCTAGAATATAATTTTTTAGATTAAAAAAAAAAGAAAACAACAAGTGCTGAGTCAACACAAAAGACGAAGAATTGTGTTATATGGTAAACAAATTTTCTCAATTTCTACGAAAGGTATAACATTTTAAGCTTTCATGTTGTGTTGGTACCCAGCCGGCAAAAATCTGTTCAAAGTTAGCAAATTAACGTTAGAACAACGTTCAAAGAACGTAGTTATAACTTTATTTTGCTGACTTTGAACAGGTTTTGCCGGCAGATTATTACACATGGCTAGTGATTGTCCAATTTTCTTGGTCTAACAATTTATGGCTTTATAATTATAACAAACTTTCTAAAACAAATTCCATTTTGAATGATACCGTGAAACAGTTCAAAGAGAAAAAAATAGGAAAAGACAATGGATATAGATATAAATTGGGCCCATCACTAGATATGCTTTTGAAAGAAACCCTGAAGATTTTATGCAAAAATACATACAGCATTAAATTTGACAGAATCCTGTTGTCCAGAAGTTCCAAAAATGAAAGGAGAAAATTCAACTTTAATAAAACATAACTTTATATGTAACCCAGCCGGCAAAAACCTGTCAGCAAAATAACGTTTGAAAGACTTTGAACATATTTTTCAGTCTGGGAAGCATCTAGAAACCACCAGAGAAATAAGATTCTATCTTCTAAGACTTTTTTCTTTGTCAATTACACGGTCCTAGAGTGTTTTTATTTTGTCAATACATTTATCCGATCAACATTCTTCTTCCTTCATTCCGTACTAGCTATTTTTCCTTTTGCAATTCCAATATAGTCCAACGCTGTATACTCACCACATAATAGTCCCATCATTGTAATACACTATTGCCGAATAAACCTTTAACTCAAGCAATTTTCCCCACAAACACATTTTTGGGACATCGGACATATATCGTTAACATTTTGGAGTTACCCGTGTAAATATTTGGATAACAATTTTGGTTTTTGGTTTACAAAGCTTGATATTCTTTAGTTTACCAACCTTCCACTTACACTAGGAGTCTGGAGTCCGGCGCACCAACAGCTTTTTTCATTAAATATGGATTATTTTTCTCTGTAAGTTTCCTTTTTCCGAAAATGTCTTCTTTTTTTTTTGCATTTATGGTACTTCAAAAGTTTTTGAAACCTTGTGCCTAGTCTCTTTTGGATGTGACCGACACATTTTAACTTTGGCGATGTGACGTCTAACTTGGTACAAGGTTCTATATTTCCCACACCTTCACCGCATGTGCACCATCTGCTGTCTGAGATATTTTTTGTTACTTCTGTGGATTTATTTGACAGATCAGACAGTCTATTATATGTCTACAGTGCTACAATGTTTCCATAGCGCAAAGGACATAATTAAAGAAACACAAATTAAAATCGAAAGAATTAGAAGTGTAGAGTGGTAAAAGTGTGATCAATCTAACCTTGATTTTATAAAGAAACAAGCAAAAGACTTCGCAAGCCACAAGTTACGAAAGAAGGTGTGTAAAACCTAATCTAAGATGTGGTTTATAATTTGTTATATTATATGGATTCAAGTTGCTATCTCTCTGTCTGCGTTGTAAATCGTAACTGATTTTAACCCTATTATATATGGGATGTGTGTTTGGGGAGGGAGGAGGGGGAGGGGTTGGGCAAAAAGTGCTCGTGGCATATTTAGTTTCTGGGGGTAACTTAATCTTGAACAGGGGGAATTTTTTTTGAAAATATAAAATATTGTTAACCCTATTCAGGCCGGGCTTTTTAGGGCTCTGAATAGCCGGGGGGGGGGGGGGCCCAAAGTGCCCCCCACCATAACTTTTGATGGGGCCAGGTTGG
>JAULBZ010001955.1:0-20063 GCA_032360805.1 Neoturris breviconis
GTTAAGGAAGAATAGAAGATGGATTAACATTCCACGGGGCGTGAACAACCTTGTACTTTAAAGAAAAAGATAAAAAAAGGGGAGCAAATCGACAAGACCTATACTACTTATATGTATATGGCTTAGGTATCTTGTTTATATTAATTTATTAATTTACTCTGTTTATTATTTTACTTTTATGTTTTGGTTTTATGTATGCACACTGAAAGATCTTTTTAGTGAGGTTACCAAGAGTCTTGTATTGTCTTGTCTGTTTTTTTTATTTTTTGTCAAGTTTTGTAAATTTATAAGTATAGAAAAAAAAAAAAAAAAACACAATCAATGTTAAAATGTTATCTTTCCAAACAGGACTTGATCATTGATTGATGATATGGTGATTGATTTCTGTGATGAGTAAGTATGTTACAATCTTAGTGGTCAGTAGAAAGACAATTTATTTAATTGGATTTAATTACACATACCTTAATTTTAATACATACAAGAAAATCATTATCGTGGTACAGTTTCCGTAGAAAGTTCAAGAAGGAAAGGTAACATTTATTTAAAATATTTTACCATATATTTCTAATAAAACAAAATGATAATATTAGTGCGGACAATTTTTATATATAAGGTTTGAAAATGGATGTAACGATGACATGGCAATCATTACGAACTACCCAGTGGACAAAAGCTTGTTCAAAGTGTGCAATAAAGACGCTAAACGTCTAGTGGCTTTGCGCCGTTGTCCACTCGGTAAAGTTAGGGATCGCTTCAAAAATGAAACTAATGGAAAAGAGTACTGGGCTAACAACCTTGCAATGGATCGAGTTTTTTGTGCAAGCGTACATTCAAATGTTGCAAACCCACTGAAAAATACAAGATACGGGTACTAGGGAACTTATTTACAATATTGAAGTATACCTACGATTTATTTGTTATGTTCGTTTGCAAGCTCATCTAACACCCAAAGTTAATCAAGAAACAAGAGGAGCTGGGGATGAGTTTGGTTTGTTTAAACGAGAATAGCGCTTTTAACCCTATTCAAACCGGGGCGAGGGCATAAAGTACCCCCTGCCAAACTTTTTACATAACTTTTGAATGAATGGCTTGTACAGCAAAATAATCCGCCTAACATAAACTAGAAATAATGGCCTAAAACCAATTATTAATAAAATGAACAATTTATAATGGACTATATGAGTGCAAAGTTCGAAAGCTCAAACATGAATGGTTTAGAAATTATAGAGAGGGCTCTATTAGCCAGCTACCCCTCTTCCTTCCTCCAGCTCCCGCCCCTGGCAATACGGAGCCCCTCGGTAAAAAAAGGGTTAATCTTATTCTTACTGGGGGAGGCGTGGTTTCACCCCACCAATGCTTTTTTATATAACTTTTGAATGGATAGTTTATACAAATAGGAATTTTAGGACTAATTTATTTACAATCCCTCACAAAAATCCTTGAGACAAAGTGAAATTTGACAAAAAACAATGGCATTTCAACTAAAACAGAAAGCCTCATAATCTGATTAGCAAGTCAAAGAGTACGAAAATTCGAATTTGTTGTAAGAGCCTGGGTACTAGGCTGCTGGAAACAATAAAATCTGTCGAGTTTGCAAAAAGACATAAGATCCTAAACCCTAAGTCCTAAGTCTACTTGCTTAAGGTTGGTTCCCTGGTTATTTTCATAAAATCTTCAAAAAAACTTTTTTATTATTTTTTAAAAGTCCTTTGAAAAATCTATCTGACATATATTTTAGTTATTTCATATTCCAACTTAAACAGGATCAAATTAAGAAAGATCCTTTTTTGGCTCATTAGTTCTGCAGATAGTTCGTGATCTTTTTTTATCACCTTAATAATAGTTGCCGCATGCTTTCAGAATGAATGAACATCTCTGATTACTCACTTGTAAACACGTGTGTTAATAATTATTTTGTTCAGTTTATATTGTGTATTCAATAGTAAATAACAATAAAAATTATCTTGAATAAAAGGTATGACGGAAATATAAATTATATCGTATCATTAGTTTTTGGGATTCCCGACGTCGTTTTAATTAGCTACGTTTTACTTGTGGTGTATATTGCTTGCTAAAAGTGGTAATTCATCTCGTATTTTATTTGAGAGATTGTGGGATCATTTTGAAAAAAGAAATTGGGTAACAATGTATATTTTCCTTATTTTTGCTTGAAAAATGACCTAACATTCTGAAAAGTTTCAACACTATTGCACGGTTCCATCAAAAGTTATAGAAAGGGTTGAAACAATGATTGTTCTGCTGATGTAATCAATTGAAGAGCACCTTTAGCAACAAAACAATTTAAGGTGAAAAACATTGTTCTAGAACTATATACCAAAACGTTTTTCAAGTGGATTCTTCCTGCATATCTTTTAAACAGATAATAGGATTGAGAAGAACTTTTGCAGAATTAGAAAAGGAACAGAATTGTATTAAATATTTTGGCTGATATCAAAGTTTTTCTGATGATATTATTACAACTAATCAAATGGTTAATTTTATTTGAAAGCTGTTCTTTCTAAGAAGTTTGATTAGAAGCGTTTCTACAAAAAATATTTTCATTCTATACGCAGTTCTACAAGATAAATCTCTAGGGACATCTAGTGGTCTTTTTTCGTATTTACGTTTTACTTGTGGTGTGTATTGCTTGTTGAAAATCGTAAAATGTCTCATTATTAATGTGATCGGCTGTAGGTAGGTATTTTTTCCTTTGTGATGTATAATTACCCTATTGTACATGAGCTTTTTTGTTCGTAACCATAGGGGGAGGGGCATAAAGTGCCAGCAGCCTTTATTTTCCGAACCGCTAACGCTTAACCCTATTTGGGCTGAGAGCGATTCACACCCTCCCCCGTGACATTTTCTGCGATAACTTTTTTTATAATTGTCCGATTAATCTGAAACTTGGTGTTTTTGTCTAAAATTTATTTGGGGCCATTTGTATATAAAAAAAATTGGAAAGTAGGAATAATTTTTCCACCAAACTTTAGGTGAAAAAAATTGTTGTTACCAAATTTTGTCAGAATGTTTTTCAAGCAAACGTAACAAGAAAAAACAAATTTAAATATTTTTTTTTACAACCTGCAAAATATTTGGTTGCTTAGGAATTATTATCCCTAGTTACCAAAAAATGCTTTTTTGAAAATGATTCAAAATAAATTATAGGAAAAAATCTAAAATTTCAAGTCGTAATGGCCATTGGTTCAGAAGTTATAAATAGAAATATGGTATGGGGGCACTTTGTGCCCCCTAATTCTGGATAGGGTTAACCCTATTCAGGATGGGCGGCACAAAGTGCCCCCTACATACTGTTATTCATAACTTCTGTACGCATGGCTATTACGGCTTGACATTTTGGGACTTTTCCTATAACTTATCTAGGGATAATTTTTTGGCACCTAAATTATTTTTTTGGACCATCTGTATGGCCCTGATGACGTCATCATAAAAATAATTATGCCAAAGTGTTGTTTTTGCGTTGGACTAACTTTCTTGTAAGTTTCAACATTATAGCATGTTCCCATCTCAGAGCCCTAAAGAAACAGGGTTAACAGGTGGGAGAACAAAATTTGGAAGAAAAATTTTTTTTTGTTCTTATTTGTGCTTGAAAAACGTTTTGATATATAATTTGGGAAGAAATCTTTTTTCACTTAATTTTTTTTTTGCTACAGGTGCTCTTACATTTGATTACGTCGGCAAAATAATTATTATGTAAGTTGAAATATTTTGCCGCTAAAGTTTTTAAATAAGAATGAAGACCTGACCAAGTTTCATATTGCATTAAAATTGTATTAAAGTTATTCAGACTTACAGAGCCCTAAAAAGTCCAGTCCGAATAGGGTTAAGACATGAAACATGCCTGGAACACGTCACTGGCCCCTGATATGACGTCATCAATAACATCCGTTTTTTTAGTCTGTAGAATGCTGTAAAATGGCCTATTAGTTGCGAACTAATAACGCATATGGCGTGAAATTTGGTATTCTTATAAAGTAACTCAATACAAACACTTTGGCATAACAAATTTGTGTTGGTAACGTTATTGGTACCTGTTTTGACGTCTTCATTCACCTTAAATTTTGGTCAGTGAAATATACTATTTGGTCTGTAACATAAGCATTTTGGTCTGTAATTTTCAAAAAATTCATATGTTTAATTTATTCTTTTCATAATTAATATTTACTTGTTGAAAAGATAGCGTAGCAACAACAAAGACTGTTTTTAAGATATTTTATATTTTCAAACAAATTACCCCCGTTCAGTTTTAAGTTTCCCCCGGAAAAATAACCAAAAGGCTTAAAACAAATATCCTTAAGCCTATAAGGCATAGGCTTTTTAGGGTTCCGAGAGCTTAGGATAAGTGGGGACATGGTGAGGGTTCATAAAATCTGAACGGCTGCATATTTCACTTTTACATTTACACCAAAGGTTCTTCAAACTATAAACTGCATTTTAATGTGAATAATAATTAGCAGGTGCCATATTGTTTCATATGCATTACGTCATAACTTATCTTGGGTATGCAAATTTATTTTTGTACAAGTAAAATGTTTTGATGCAAAAACTTATCACAAGTACCTTTTTATGTAAAATAAACATCAGAAACAGAATCAGCTTACCATTTTGAATCCAACAGTGTGTCATATGGCATATTAAATTTTTGGTTGACTATTTTTTGGAATTCATCATTTTGCCGAAAATGAGCAAACTATTTTTTAAAACCATTTTGAATATCCCTTTTCTAATAAAAGTTTGAAAAAGTCAGAAAGTTTGAGCATAATATCACTTTTATTTAAAAACTTATGCACAATTCAACGGGAGGGGGAATGATGGGACCCTCTCCTAGTCCCAATAGAGGTAACATTGGGAGGGGGCACAAAGTATGGTGTGCCATTTGTATATTAATTCTATATCGTTATTTTTAAATGATATTCTAATTCTCGAAAGTCATTCTTATTTCTGCGAATTTTTATTATCATTCTCTAATTTTATTATCATTATAAAACTTTTATTTTAGCTTATTATAATAAACATTTATTATAATTTATTTATAATAATTTTATTTTAGCGAATGATATTGCTTGATAGATAATAAATAATTTACTAAATGATACAATTTGAGAATGATAATAAAATATCTGCGAATAAATTTAGCTAATATTAGAAATTATTTTTAATTTTTATTCATGATTTAATATACAAACGGCACTCCATAACAAAGTGCCAGAGGCATTTTCATTTAGCGATGATTTTTTTAATGGTATGATATGGAAATTGAGTGACTACAAAATCCTAAACCTTTTAAAAAATCAAAAAATACAATTATTAAGCCATTATTTTAACGATAACGTCATATTTTTAGACCCAAAAGAAAATTTGACTCGTTTTTTTCTTCTTTTTATGGTAAATAATACGCAAAAATTTGAAAAAAGATTACCGAAAATAACCAAAAAAAGAAGATTTCTTTACGAACCCCCAAATTTGGCGTATTTCGATCGGTAAACGCACCTTACCCAAATATCTTTTTGGAATTATAATCTCAAAAATAAAAATAATAACGCTGTCATAATTTCAGAACATATAGATTACCCAACAGACAGTTATGTCAAAAAGACAAAGTGGACATTTTTGCAACACGCGATCAGATTTCTGCATATGCAATGAATTTGATTTGATTTGATTCAATCTTCTGTTTGTGTATACAACTTAAGGCGGATCTATATGCAACAAATGCTAGCATTCCTCAGGTATATATTGTTGAAAATGAAATCGCCTCCCTGTGTTAGGGCGTATTGCGCTTCCAATGTCTGTTATCCTCGATCTAACAGTACACGGTGGTATAATTTAGTGCCATTTTCTTCCTATTGGACTTTTTTCTTACAGGTAACGTTGTTATATAATAAGTTTTTTTATAAATGTTGAAAAAGTTTGTTTTACTAACATTATTTATTAATTTTTTG
The DNA here is from genome assembly GCA_032360805.1 of Neoturris breviconis. NCBI lineage: Eukaryota > Metazoa > Cnidaria > Hydrozoa > Anthoathecata > Pandeidae > Neoturris > Neoturris breviconis. Next base: position 5,961 of record JAULBZ010001955.1, read on the forward strand.
TCACGCGACTAGTTATGACGTCATCAGAGTAATGGCCATATATTTTGCACTTTTTGGGACTTTTTCCAGATTCCTCTTACAAATTAGTGCAGAAAAATCCTATAATAATTATTACCATGTTGTGAACAGAATATATCATTCACAAGAAGATATCATGTTTTAAAGTTTAGGGAATAAGTTAAGAAGAAAATACGCAAATATGTTTATTAGCTCTTCTGTCTCTTCATCGACATCAGCTCCTTTTAATATTACAATATTTCACAATCCAGATTCCATTGTTGAGATATCGCAATTTGCATATAATTATATATTTTAACTTAAAATTGAATTTTCTTGATTTATACTTTTTAAATATAAATAGTATTTGAAACCATGTGTTAGACAAGTCCAAAATCGATGATATTTTGTTCAGATATGTATTTACATCATAAAAAAATAATGTTCTGTTAATAATTACGAAGATGGAATAATAATAATAGGCACCAATACTGTTCAAGCGGGAGTTGTAAATGTCTGATATTGTACTGTGAAGTTAACTATTATTATTTCTTGGATTATAGAGCTGAATCTTGCATTTTCCGTTTTCAATAGAATATAAATCATGGACATGGGAATTCGAAGTTATCTCATAATACTGGTTCTTAAGTCAGCGCTAACAGTTACAGGTGATGTACGAAGTGTCGAAAGGAAAATAGGTGGATCTGATATCGTAAAAGGTTTTGGAACATGTGACAATATAACAAATGTTGCTGTATCTGGAGGTTGTGAATGTACTAGTACCAAAAAGACGTTTTTCAAGGATAGAACGCATACAACAATATCATGTTATGATGATGCAGAACTAAAGGCAATCACAGGTATTATGGATATAATCTCGTTGATCCTATAATGGTTGGGATTTTTAGGTTTCCGTATAGCTGGAGTTAGGTCAATATGCCTCCCTCCCCGTTATTCCTATTTAAATCGTATGATAGAGTAGTACTTTATTCTGCTCTTAACATTTCGGCATAAAAATAATTTTGACGTCGTCGACATCTTTGATGAAGTCATCATTAACAATATTGCAATCTAAAATTCTTGTCAAAATTGTGTTTTGAAAATTCTTAAGTTTGACAAATAGAAATTGGTTTCATCTGTCAATACAATCACTATTTCAAAGCAAAAGTGAATTGAAGTTGATTTTCACTAAAATAGTACTGGTGCCAACCATTTGCGAAGGCATTCTTTGATGATTATTGTGAATTCTATGCATTTTTTGCTCTACCAAGCAGATTGTCATGGCGACAGATAGCCAATATGAATTTTAAAACATTGCTGAAAATCACCTGTATAGGATGTTTGATATAGAGGAGGTACAATGGTCCCCTTCAGTTAAATATTCCAATTTGGTATTGATTATTAGTCAACATTCACAAAAGTTATTGGGTCACTTGGCGCGGGCGCTGTCTAACGAGCTATTTGGGAAATCCCTACATCATCCACGTTCCATAAGAAAATCAACAATGAGGAGTATAAATAATTACTTAGTCGAAAGAAAGCAAACTGATCCACTCATTGTCTGTTAAATCTTAACACGCTATGACATGAGTTTGCTATAGATTTATTCACTGCATTTGTGTATGAACGATAAAGTTGTTTGTTTAGAAACTGCAGACTATATGAAATACTTATTAACTATATTTAAGAGTTAAATCACCTAGAACTTATGCAGATACGTTCCCACAAATCTGGTGAAGAATTCATTTATTCTGGTGAATTTTTCAAAGCATTTGGAGAAGAGATTGGTACATGTATCAATGAAATGCATATTCAATCTATACACGTTTTTATACGCATCAGTACACTTCAACTGAGGCCTGGTGGTTCTTCATTTCAAACCGCGATATTTTCAAAGTAATAATTTATGTTCTAGGTTGTTTCCACGTATATGCGTTGGCTAGGTTAAACACAAGAATTGGTGTATATCCTTGTTCTACACTTTCAAGTGTTGAAGTGTGGAATGCAAGCGAAAACAAATACTTATGGATTGATAGGTTGAGTTACGAGCTATCACAATACATTTCAAGTGGTTCTACTGCTGAGGTAATCATATTTTTCATAAATTAACTTTTAAAATATATAAAAATATATATGCATTTTTGTAAATTCCGGGGTTAACCTTATTTAGGATAGGCTTTTTAGGGCTCTGAACAACTTTAGATGGGAACATGCTATAATGTTGAACCTTTTCAGAAAGTCAGTCCAATACATAAACAACACTTTGGCATAATTATTTTTTTGATGACGTCATTACTTATAATAACGGCCAAACAGGTGGTGCAAAAATGTATACCAAAATGATTTTTAAGCAAAAATATGAAGAAAAGAAAAGATTTTTTGCAAATAGAAAATTACCACTGATCCCTAGTTACCATTTTTTTTTAAAAAAAATGATTCTAGATAAATTATAGGAAAAGTCCCAAAATTTCAAGCTGTAATAGCCATTCGTTCAGAAGTTATGAAATTTCTATTTTCACCTTCCAAGTCACGGGTACTGCAGTTGGATACTCACATTTTGCATAAAATAATGACGTATGCAAATTCTTATTACATTTTCAGATAGTAGAGAGCCTGGGGTATATTGTGACCAAGTTTCAAGTAAAACGGAGAACTAGTTTGAAAGTAATTGGGGTGTGTTACATTGTACCCACCCTTTCCCCTTCCCAATTTTTGTATCACACAGACAATGAGAAAAAGTGTTTACATATATGTGTCTACAAGTTTAAAAGGTGTTTACAATATAATTTGAATAATTACCTAATACTTGGCGCCTTTTAGCGGTTAAACAACACATTTTGCCACGGTTATCGCACCTTTTCTGAATGCCCTGGATAAGCGCTTTTCAAAATTGGAACTGGAATGAAAGAAACATATTTAGATTAAAAGTTACAGCAACAATAAAAAAGATACCAGACAATGTTTTACACTTGGAATAAATGCTGTTATTAGCAAAAGTAATGATCACATGACATTGATTTCATACCTTTCGAAGAATATACATGATAGTATAGCTATACGAAAGATGTTGTATTCAAAAGAGAAAAAAATTAGCAAAGTGCTAAGGTTGTGGTATTCCCGTCCTTATTCTCTTTTCGCAGTGAATACTCGATTTGGTTATCGCAATAATCTGGTGTTATATAAGTTGGGTCACGATAACGTTAGGTAAACGTTAGTAGATGCAAACCAGTGAGATCATCAGTTGATTACTATCGTCAGCAGAGTTTTCAGCCCCGTCCTGGTACGGACTAATCAATAACTTTTCGTGATAGCAGGCCATGTCATGGTATGACATTCTCTAAATAGTCAGCGTTTATATAATATTAATACTGATAAATGAGTAAACTCACCATTTGGCTTGATTTCACCTGAGATTGCATTCAAATTCAATGGATCGTTGTGACGAAACATCGTTTGTGTTGGTTCTTCGAATTATGCAGTGTGTTGTTTGCTTGAAAGTTAATTCGTAAAAGGAACTGGGGTAGGATGTGCTGTAGTTTATAGTATAAGGGCCGTTTGGTGGTCGTTGGCCTTTTGTATAATTTATTTATTTATTTTCTTAATTGAATGTGAGTATGTTCGTAATGTTAGTTACCATAGTAACAATAGTTCTCACTCTTCTTTATATTCATTAATTAAGCAAGTTATTACCCAGTTTGGTTTGTGTTAACTACGATGCTAATTAACGTCGTTCTCAGGATTGTATTGTTTGTTGGCTTTATTGTAGATTTTAACCAACTGTTTGTTGCAAGTAACGATTTTTTTAGCATTTCACGGTGGTGAGATGTGAAGTCACGAGCAACTTAATTTCCATTATTTTATGTATCATATGTTATACAAGGTCTTATTACGTATTGTAGAATCTCGATACAAAAATATAAAGAGTTCGCTTACAAATGGAAAACTTAATTTGACTTAAGAAAAATAAACTATTTACAATTACAGTCAGATCATATATTTATTTGCATTGCGCTTACATATTGCCAGATTATATGAATAGGAAATCGAATCATGGTGCAAAGATTTAATTAGCTTGCCTGACGACGAGATTTTGGAATGTCGAGAAGATGCCTGAAGTCTTTCTTGCTGTCACATACATAGACCTTTCCCAAATACATGACGGTGAGGTGTTTGCTACTCAAAGCAGAAGCTTGTTACAACGCAATAACTTCCTTGTTGCACAGAAACTGTACATAAAGGAAGTTATTTCATTGTAACAAGTTTCTACTCTGAGCAATAAACTACTCGATATTTGTAAAAAGGTATATTTTTTGTTCTGTTTAGATAAATATAAAAGATCGATATTTTGATGGTTTGTTACTTCGTGTATATTGTGGATTTTCTTGTTATATACTGAAGTTCGAAGGAGTTAGAACATGTAGGTTTATACAATCAAAATGTTAATAAATGTTTGGCCTATTAGATGAATGTTGGATGATCGTTTTCCAGTCTTCAAAAACTTGTTTAACGTGTTATATTCTTCAAAAGTGCTATCGTGCGATTGCAATCTTGTGCATATTAGAACAAAAACATAGAAAATGTGGCACGCCTCACGGTGAATACTGTAATAAGCGTCCATCTATCGCCTTAAAAGTCAGGATTATATTAGATATATTTTAGTGTTACATACACAAAAATGAAATACAGTCAAAAAATATTTTCTGTCTGTTTATCATACCCAATATTCGGATTTTGCATTCAAGTTTCGATTTTGCAGTGCCATTCAAATTATTCAAGCCTGAAGCAAGAATTAAAAGAATTTGGAATATGTTAAATAATGGTCACAAGGATTTAAACGATCATTCTAATAACGTGCTAATTTCAATTTGTTTCAAGATTTATTGTAAATATTCGATGCGTGGAAATCTTGTACAACAGTTTTTTCCCATGTATTAGATAAAACATAGGTTTCTTTTCCAAAATTATGTGCAGGTCCATGATAAAAGCCACACTATTACTAAGATAATCACGCTTTCTCACTTGGAGGTTTTTAAAAAATATACTGGTGAAATCCAAAAAGGTTGTGGTCATGGGGGATTGGGACCAATTTTTTAAAAAGTTATGCAAAAGATAAAATCTAAATCTCCAAATATTTCTGCTCCATGCCGCTTTCCAATTAAACTTTATAAAATATAATATGGATGGGGCTTGAAATATTGTGGCTATTTTTAACCCTATTAACCATGGGCTTTTTTTTCGTTCGAAACCATGGGGGAGAGGTCTTTTATCTGTGGTCTTTTATTTCCGAACCACTAATACTTATAGCGTGAAACTTGGTCCACAAATAGAAAAACGCAATACAAACACATTGCAATAAATATGTTTAAGTTGATGACGTCATTAGTACCTGCTATGACGTCATCAGTAATAGCCGTTCTGTGGTCTGTAAAATATATACTCTGGTCTGTAAAATAACAAAATCTAGTCTGTATTTTTAGCCTAACAACCTTAGATATCATTTAAACAAAATTTTATATTTTCAAAAAATTTATTTATTATGTTTTCTCCGGAAAAATAAAATAAAAATTCCAAAAAAGAAATTAATGGTTAAAATTCTTGATAAAAGTTGGGAATAGTCACCTAATTTCAATACCATATCGTTAGTAAAAAAATTTATCGCCAAATGAGAATGCCACCCCTCCCCCCCACCCACCCCGCCCCACCCTGCCAGTATGAATAGGGCTCAACCTGGATGCGGCATCGGATAGATCAAAAAGCTTTTTACCAGGAAATTCATTGTTTCCATGGTATTTGATTGTATGGTCATGGGTAGGGTCTCTATATCGACTTTTATTTTTATACATTCTGTATTGAATTATTTATGGTAATGCATCCTTATTTATGACTAGTTTGTAAAACCTAACTCTTTGGCTGAATAATTTCTGGATCACACCAATGTTTTAGATTTTGTACATGTTTTATCAAAACACAAGTAAATAATAGTAAAACAACTACGACAAATGTATATCTTACTGATCATTTTCAAACAATTAAAGGGAGGTACTGAATTATTTCTTAAAGTGTCAAATGATAGATTATGTGAATTAAATCGTTTGAAGATATACAGAAATCTGAATCCGAACATTCGAGTCGATTAAACAGCTTTAGCGAGAATATGTATAATTATTTATTTTATAGATCCATTAAAGTGGACTGGCATAACACAGATACCATTACAACCGCCTGTGACAACCACTCCATCAACAAATAAATGCAAGGATAAATGCATTGCTAGAGAAAAGTCATCAGATAGGGCATTTGGTTTCGGAGCATGCGATAATAAAACGAATTATCATGAAAATGGAGGATGCAAATGTGCAATTTATAGAGGAACATTCTTTTTGGACAAACAACATGCATCATTAACTTGTTATAATAGCAAAACACTCAATACAATGTCGAGTAAGTTATTAATCGGTCAGTCGGTTGATCAGTAAATCAAGATTAGTTTGATACGAGATACGAAATACGAGAACCTACTTAGGAATGCAAATAGTTTTTGTTCTCATACAGCATCTTGAGATTTTCCTTTCGATATTGGCAAAAATATGTACAGTTATTAATTGTACTAATTTTTAAAATAAACTAAAATCTAGTTTCACGCCATGAAACCAAATTTATAGAAATAAATCAAACACTAACTTGTAAATTTGACAAAATATGTGCATGTTTCCACTGCCTTTTTTTTAATGAATTTTTCTTTTTACTTTATTGTTTTAATTACTTAATCATATCAATACCAGAGTCAGGCTTTTTTGGGTATGAATATCCCAAGAGGAAGAATCTACAGCCCTATATATTTTCTGAAGGATTAATGCAATAGCGATGATATAGGGCTGGGAGATACCTTAGGATAATAGGATAAATGCTTTGATATAAAATATATTTGCTTACATAAGCACGTTTGTGGTGAAGTCACCAAAACACCTGCTGTTACGAGGCAATATCAGGAAAACCCATTGGAAAACTGCTTCTGACATAATAGCATCGATAATAATAATAGATATTCAACATAAAATGTACACTAACGCACAGAACATCCACAACCAAAACGAAAAAAAGAGGATAAATTGAACTTTTGCAAATTTGTGTGGTGTTGACAAAATGGTCAGCATGATCAAAAATATTTTCCGGAAAAGAATTGCCATATAAATGATATTAAAAGTCCCAAAAACGCAAGAAATTGTATCAAGTAAATACGGTAAAAGACGAAGGTTGGTGGATTCCACAACTAACAGGGCTAAGCATATAATAGAGTGTATGGAATAAGAAAAAAATTAAAATAGGTCTGAAATAAAGCTTATGTATAATATCACGTTATATAACTATATTATATTATATATGTATGTATTAGGTTGTTTTGGACTATATATATTACCAACACGGAACACAAAAATATCTGTATATCCTTGCAGTACAGTTACTAGTGTTGAAATATGGGATGCAGCGGAAAATGGATGGTCGAATAGGCTGAGTTACGAACTATCAAAATACATTTCAAGCGGATCTAATGCTCAGGTAATAAAATTTATTTAGGCATCTTTTGAAACATTGCGGGCATTCGCAGCTATCGCACCAGTCTTCGAATCAAATAACGTCACAGATACGAATTAATATTGGCCTTTTTCCGGTTTCTTAATAACATTTGAGCGACTAATAATATGTTTACAGTTACATTTCTTCAAAAAAGGGTCAGATAATTTTGCTAACATTGGTGTAACATGTTTATCACAAAAAATGTCGCCTTTTGTAAAACAATAAGGTGTACTTCAGTATGTGGCAAAACGTAATTCCAGCTAAACTTAGAATGTATCAAAGTAACAATGCAACACGATTTATATAGGACTTCCTATGTAAAACAGTTTGCCTGTGTTGTTTATTTGGAACGGGATATCAATGTGGTGATATGGCCGGCGCCTCTCCTCCTTTCGATCTCTGAATTCGTGGAATATATTGTGATGAAAGTTGCTATGGTAATACTACAATATCTAATAAACATATTAGAATAGTTATTAGTTGCTGTGGTCATCATTTTTGATGATGTAAACTTAAATTACACCTTATTATAAATTCCGTTTCGAAATTCAGAAAAGTAATACTATTAACCTTATGCAGAGCACGAAGTTTAAATATTTTGGTTATTTCTCAGGGGTTAATTAATTCTGAACTGTGAGTAATTTTATTAAAACAGTCTCTGTTTTTGCTGGGTTATCTTTTCAACAAGTAAATATTATTCATGGAAAGAATAAATAAAAACCAACCAAATAATATAATTTATAGACCGCAAATTTACTGTAAAGGACGGGCATAAAAAGTACCAGTGACGTCCTCTAGTCATGTTTTATGCAAAAGTATTTTCATTGAGTTGTTTTATAAGTGTACAAAATGCCATGTCAAATGGATTAGTGGTTCGCAAATAATAGACCATTGTCATTTTACAGCATCCGGCAGGGCATAAACCTGATGTTGTTAATGACGTCATGACAGGTGCCAGTGATGCCATTCAGTCAATTTATTTCTACCAAAGTGTTTGCATCAAGTTTTTCTAAAAGTGTACCAAGTTTCAGGTTATGAGCATTAGTGATTCAGGATTCAGCACTCTATGCCTCCCTCTCCCCGGTTATATAGAGGTCCAAAAATCTCGGGTTTAATAGGATTAAATTTGGGAATTTGCTGCATTTATTTCCACTAGGGCAATAGTGTATCGTTTTAGACGAAGATTGATATTTTACAAAATTCGATGTCTTCCAATCTAACATTCATTTTTCAACTCCTGACACTCTTTTTTCAGACAGTTTTAACCCAAAGGTTCATGCACAAAATATTCCACTTAATCCACTAAGTAAAACGTATTCAGGCACCTATCTTATTCAGGCACCTAATGGTTTCGTTATAAATTTCTCTTTATAAGACTGATATCATTCTAACATTTTATAATTCGAACGAGTTTTTCGGTTTTCTTGCGATTACCGTAATTTAAAAAAAAATTAAAATTCTGTTAGTATAACAATTGTAAACTAATTGTTTTAAACAGGAAGAGTGACCATGCTTCACATAAGACCACACCAATATTCTTATCTTTACGACTCTATATTATAATCATTATAACATATGAGATTTTCTTCAAAGTAGAAATTCAGTTATGCAAAGCTGAAAATTGATTTCATGAATTCTTATGTCTTCCTCATGTCTTACCTCGCTAGAATTTCAACAACCCTCGTTAAAGATAAAAAAAATCTTTGATGTTACTATTTTGTTACTACAAGGGAAGGATTATTTTTAATATTACCATTTTGTTACTAGAACGAAACATTCTTTGATGTTTCGATGAAGAATTGTTTGATGTTACAGTATTGTTAACTAGAGTGGATAGTTATTACGGTGCCACCATTTTCTTCGAGAACAGAAAATTGTTTGATTTTACCATATTGTTATTAGAGAGGATAATTTTCTTGACGCTGCCATTTTATTGCTAGAGCAAAGAATTCTTTGATGATACCGTTTTATTACGAAAACAGTGAATTAATTTTTTGTTCCATGGTGAGTTCTTCGATTTTACTATTTGTTAACAGAGCAATGAATTCTTTGGTGTTAGCATTTTGCTAACAGAATTTATTGATGATATAATTTTGTTACTAAAACGGAGATTACGTTGATCATGGAACCAATTATCTGTTCCGTTTAGATCAATATAAAAGATCGATATTTTGATGGTTTATTGCTTCGCGTATATTGTGGAGTACCTTGCTATATATTGAAGTTCCTAGGAGTTAGAAGATGTAAGTAACTTTGTATTATTTTATTAATATTTCACGCGAAACGGAAACAGAACGGAAAATGTGCACGCTTAGAAAGAGTACAGACATTCTATTGGTAGAATAAAACATTCTGAAGTGGTGAACGACCATTAACCCTATTCAGGATGGGGGAAGGGGGAGGGGCACAAAGGGATTTATCTTATGGAAAAACAGAATTTTCACTTAAACATTTGTTTTTGCACAACATGGGGTCGTTTTTCTTACAAAATATTATCCCAAAATGACTACTTGTAAAATATTTAGCTGCTATAGGAAATGTTATCATCAGTTGATAATATTCTATTGATCAAGGTTTAATCTCCTGCCCATTAATTATATCAATGGAGTCAGCTGTAACATTGAAGAACATTGCCTTAGTGTTTTACATTTTCTTTCAAGACCAGTTTAAGCATTCAGATTTAACATTGTGAACTCATTTTCATGCCTTTTGATTGACTTTTCTGGCATGCTCCTACTTTTTTGCATGGTAGGAACAAGCTTCTCTTGGCAATCAAGACGTGCTCTTTAATTTCTTTACCTAGATCATAAAACGATATATAAGTTAAATAAATGCTCCAAGTCAACCATAGACACACAAAGGAGTATCTTCCTTGTGACTATGAATAACTGACTATTTTGAAGTAGCATGTGATATCTCAATGTCATGTTCCAAATTTAAATTTTTTCTGTTTAGAGACATAATAATAATTACTTTTGTAATACAAAGTACAATTTTGTTCTTATCCATAAAGAAACTATCAATTTTTATAATTTATTTTTTCAGTTAGCGATTCAGCTAGACAAGGAGAATAAAACATTTGGTATTCTCATATCATTCCCCCGTATATCAAAAATACAAGTGGAGTAAAACTTATATTTTCAACTTCCAAAACACGTTCGTTGTAATGTCGTTTCTTTTTATCTTCATTTCGTTCATAACATTGTTAGAGACTAAAATTTACGTACCTTGAAGCGTTAGGGCCAATTACCCTTACGCCTTAAAATACCTGTAAGCCGTAAATCCAGAACCAAAGAACTCAGAACTAGTTTTAGGAGATTAATATTTCATTGTTTCACCAGTTAGAGCAAAAGCTCATCTCTAACGGAAGGAGGAGCCACGATGAAGCTCTGTGTTCACTGATATTTTAAAGAACTGTTCGGACCTTATTGTTGCTACAAAGGCTCAGTACATTTCTTTAAAATATTGGGATCGAAGGCTTACTGGTTTATACTTAATCGGTTTTTAGGCAAACATAAAATTCCAGCGATACCTCCCCTTTTTGTGAATGGTACCTATGAATGGTAGTACACCACGATATCTACAGGAGTACATACCAAGATGTCAGTTTTCTTATAATCCGACTCAAAGTAACTTTCTGCACGAAATCTTTGCAAGAACTGATAACTATGAAAATTATTTCTTTCCTTATTGTGTTAAAAAAATCAAATATCCTAAGTCAATCTCTAAAAAGGAACTAATGAAGTTTTTTAAACTTAAGCATGCTCTCATTTATCACTTATACGACTAGATATTTCAGGACTTTTCCTATAATTTATCCAGGAGCATTTTTTTTTGGTAACTAGGGATAACTTTTGCTTGATAACCGAATTTCTGACAAGTGGTAAAAAAAACTTTTTTTTTTTCCTCGTATTTTTGCTTAAAAAACATTCTGACTAATTATGGTGATCAAAGATTTTCTTACCTTGAATTTTTTTTTTTTGCCAACTGTTTTGACTTAATAATGTAATCCTAATTAATGACGTCATCAAAAAGATGATTGTGCCAAAATGTTAATTATATGTTGACCTAACATTCTGGAAGGTTTTATCACTAAAGGCCCAGTATTGACAGGGTTAATTTAAGTCAATTGCGAAAACACAAGTTCAAACATTGTTTTCAGGAGACTCTTAATCCACCTTGCAGTTGCAACTCAGAAAATGAGTCAGTGGCGCATTATTTACTGCGTTGTCCTTTTTTAACGATTTCTGAAAAACTCTCCTGGAGAATTTTGGTGAATTAATTAATGAAGAAGTATCACACTTTTCCGAAATTTATCTGGTCAACACCCTCCTTTATCTGGTCAACACCCTCCTTTATGGTAGTGAGGAATACTCTCCTCAAATTAATTCTTTGATATTAAAAGGCCAAATACGATAAGTGGATTAGAAATTATACGGAAATTTGGGAATTATATTTCAGTTAAAGTTTGAAATAGTTTTAAATGGTTTGATAGAATATTGTTGTCGCGGTTTCCACACTGTTTGTACATGACTGACCTTTTGAGGAAGTTCTATCAATTACTGCGTGTCATTTAAATACCTTTCATTAGCTGTTGTTTCGGATTTTCGTCCGTTACCACATGGTGTAGGCCCATGATTTGCTCACATGTTTCCCCTGACATTAGATAGCAACGAGTAGGTTGAATAAAACATTTTGTTGTCAGAGCAGAAACCACCTATCACTTATCTTTTTTTTTAGCACCAAACATTTCTGCTTGTGATACAAGTGAAGTTTTTAAATAAAGCCCCTTTGCTCCCATAAGGAGATCCCCAGTAGTTATTGCATGGAAGTGGGGTTGGCTTTTGAGTAAAAGGTAACTTGTTCCCCTAGACGTACGTACTCTTAAAGAGTGTCCTGTCACCAGAGCAAGCGGAAGAATATTCATAAGTATATTCTCCAATTTGGAAAGTAATTATATTTTTTGTATTTACCAACACATTTATACTGAAAAGTCAAACTGATTATAAAACAAAAGTAAAAGGTACAATTTAAATAATCAAACATTTTCATGGATAATTCCTCTATGTGTAAATATATATTTAGATCCATTACGAATTACTGGAATTACAGAGCAACTAACATCACCACCTATCGAACCATCAACTTCAAAATGCAAACAATGTATTGACATCAATGAGAGGGGATCAGACTTGGTTAAAGGTTTTGGTCCATGTGACAATAAAACAAATTATCCTGTACCCGGTGGTTGCAAATGTGCTTCTTATTATGGTATATTTTTGATCGATGAAAGACATGCGAAAGCATCATGTTATTCACCATCAGAACTTATTTTAAGCACAGGTAACACTACGTATGTCCTCTTTATGCGGCGATGGTGTAGTGGTACGCACCTTCGGTTTTCGCTGGGGTTCAAATCCCACTGCAGAAACCGGAATCGATACTCCACTCCGATGCGCTTTAAATGCAACGTACTCAGCCCATTAGGAGCCATCGACTGACCGCATGCTGGCCTGGGGCAAGTTAGAGCAATGCTTTCACGTATCTCTAGCGGTGAGTTAACTTAGTTGACAGTCGGATGGGAGGAAGAACCACTGAACTGATGTGGATTCTCTGAGGACATTAAACTTCCGATTACTTACTTACTCGCTTACTTACTTACTTACTCGCTAACTGCCGAGAAGAATGGACGTGTTTGAGAAGACTATCGTTTTGTTTATTATATATAGCGATATAATCTTCCTAATTAAACTACATTCATGGTTTATTAAATGGTTTTACTTCGAATTTATATCAGAGAATCCATTTTGTGCGTTTAAATCAACGACATTGCTTATTTATTGATAAATTTCAGATATAGTAATATTAAAGTATAGTCGTAGACAACCATGGCTTCAAAATCTGTCAGTTACCGACGAAACCGTAATTATAACAAACAATTTGATTGGACATACGAACTTAATAATGATTTGTACAATTGTTTCCTTAAAGCCAAACAAAACCCAAAGCTTGGATATATGAATCGATTGAAAGAATACTGGGATAATATGCACCCTGAATTAAATTATTTTTCTTCAAAAAATCTCAGAGATCAAGCTACTCGCGTACAACAACGAAAGGTTGTCATGGATACCGAATTTAAATCTCAACAGAAAGATAACTCAAACACTAATAATCTTAATGAGGTAGGTAATGTTAATAATATCGACAATGTTACCGTTGAGACCAATCAAGCAAATTCTACACAAAGAGAAGTACAGCATAACAAAACAGATAAATCACCCGAGTACATAAAAACAGAATCATCACTTAAAAATCTTTTTGCTAACAAATATCAGTTAATAACTAGTATGGAAATTGATAATCGTAAACAACCAACCCGTGTGAATAACCAGTAATTTAAGGATTGCGAAGCGTGGGTGTACCACTATGTTCGCAAGCGAAATTTTAAGAGCAGGCAACAGGCAGGGTCAGACTGAGGAATAGGCATAGGAAAGGCAACAGAACCAAGGCACCAGATACGGACCATAG
>JAULBZ010001956.1:0-20058 GCA_032360805.1 Neoturris breviconis
AGTTGCTATCTTGTAAATTATAGCCTAGTTGCTATCTTGTAAATTATAGCCTAGTTGCTATCTTGTAAATTATAGCCTAGTTGCTATCTTGTAAATTATAGCCCAGTTACTATCTTATAAATTATAGCCTAGTTGCTATCTTGTAAATTATAGCCTAGTTGCTATCTTGTAAATTATAGCCTAGTTGCTATCTGCATTGTAGATTATAACTGATTTGTGACGTATATTTAATTAAATCCTATCCATCAATATTTTTTATAATCACATTCTGAAAGCCCTTTGATTTTGAACATAGTTGGTACCTTGTCATGTCCCCAAAATACCTATTTTAGGCAAAAATTGAATCAAAATTAAAAGTGCTTTGCTGTTGATTCAAAATCTGATTTTTAGCCCAAATTTATCCCAATAATGTACTTTTGAGTCAAAGATATGAGCAATAAATATCAGATTTGAAATCAGCGCCATCAAATTGGATCAGTTACCAATTTTCATCAAAAGCAAAGCACTTTTTATTTTTGGCTCATTTTGATCTGGTCTTCAGAATTCCACCGCCTGCCTCGAGAATCCGTCGACCACCTCGAGAATCTGGCGCCCGGCTCGAGATTCTAGTGACTGCCTTGAGATTCTAGCGACCGGCTCGAGATTCCGGCGCCTTGGTCGAAGTTCTCCTGCCTTACTCGAGATTCCACAGAACAATTCTCCTGAAAGCTTGTTCACCGGAATTTTTACCCGGATCCCCCCTGATAAAACACAACCCCTAACAAAATGCGCGTTTTGAACAATTATAAGATGACATGAATTAATACATACCTTTGGTCATTAAGTCGACATTTACTAAGTAATAAACTAGTAATAACAGCTGGCTGTTCTTTTGCTTCCCTGAAATATAAAACACGGTGTCATTAGTATGTGTTGAAATAATCATACCCAGTGAGCAAAAACCTGCTTAAAGTCCGCATCTAGCGTTTTTACTGCAGACTTAAGTTTTTGCCCACTGTTTAGCCTATTTCTTGCACATATGTTAGATTCTCAGGATGGATTTCGCTTCTCTATCGGTCTGCAAATACACAAAAAAACATTAAATCATCCAGATTGTTCTATTTGTCGGTTTTCGTTTGAAAATCAATGCGTATGCGATGTAAGTTCAATATCTTGGGATTTTCAAATACTGTAACAGGAGGTTTGTGCAGAGTCGCAAAAATTAGATCCAGGTCAATAAATGAAGGCTACAATGTGATTCTGAATGGTATAAGTTTGGTGTCTCAGCATTTTCATACAGTTGGCGTCTAAACTCTAATGCTTTACGAGTTGTAAGTTGGGTAAAACTTACATGTTTGAAATCCTGTTGTCAAAGTGACGATGTGTAACAACAACATTATTGCTCTGTAAATGGGAATGTTTAAAATGATGATACGCAAGTTTTCCATTGGGTGTTGATTTTGTTTCTTGTCCCCATAATCTTGGTTCATTTGTTGATATCAGATGTACGCTTAAATGATAAAGATATATTCATTAGAACAGTCATGGAACAATACTATTAGGCGAAGTCGTTTTCCGCTCCGTAATTGATATCGAACGGTCTACGTTTACCGTGACTTTTTCCCCACTTTTTTAATATAAGCGAATTTACACTAGGCGGAATATTACCCACAAAGATATATACCGTTTGTTGTAAATCACCCAGCGGAGATCATTTCTTCCCGTTCCACCCACTCTTAAAACAAAGAGCATTATTTCAAATAAATTAATAAATAGTCTCTAAGTAAGTCCTCGATACCGAAACATCCTGAAGAGAAATGTTTAACAGTATATATAAATATCTTACATACCCTATAGCTGGAAGAGTTTCACGTCCTTTTCTTCCAGGTGTGATGAGATCAGTTGACAGGTATGTTGGTATAATATTGATGCCACATGCTTGTGAAGGTGGTGACATGGTCAGAAGGAAAAGAAACGTAAAGAAAAGTGAAGAAGAATGTAGGTGTGTGGAAATTGGATGGGAAAAGAATTTAGCGTGCAACCACTTTTAGGTCACAGCGGACATAATTGCCGGTTTATAAATAAATTTATTTGACGTCAGATATCTCGAGTGTTTTTACATTCGTAATTTTGTAATAACAACCCACTTTGAAATCTAAACTTTACAGTTATTCATAAAAACATAAAGTAAAAAAAAAAACTTTTCTATATATATGCAACATTTTCCTACTGTTAGTGCAAACACCAGCAGTTGCGGACCTGGCTGGAAATTTTTAACTAATCTTAACTAAATACTGCTAAGGTACTCGTCCAAATAACTTTTGATTACTTTTCGGTAAAACGAGATATACTTTCACAGAGAAGTTAAGATGCGACGCTTTTATATCCAGGAGATATTCCAGGAGATAGCTAACTTAGATTAACTCATCGCTAGAGAAACATAGAAGCATTTGGTGGTCATACTTATAATTCCTTAAAGTTTATAAAGGACCGATCGCCGGACCGCAAAGTGGAATCCAAACCGTACCACTGTGTTGAAGTTCTAAAGTACACACCTCTATACACCGGCATAAACCGCGAAAGATAGACCAATAATAAAAGTCGTTACTTTCAAATACAACTTTATCTTTGATACTTTGATAATTTTATATATGTTTATAGCTATATTTTGTATATTATTATATTCAAACAAAAAATAATTAACTCGAAAATATGAAATAGTATAAAAGTTAAGAAACGAAAAAGCGTTAAATATAGGTTAAACGATACTTCTGGTGGGTGGGTACATCACATCGTCTTACCGGAGTGCTAACAGAATAGACCTATTCAAAAATACATGAAAACGAGGCGTGGACTGCTCAAGTTAGAACTGGGTGCAATGCAATAACCTTTTATACACTGTAGTGTTTCATGTATTTGTGAATATAGGTCTATTGTTTCTGAAAATTAAAGGTTGATCTTGTCGATTTCTACCAATAGAATGTCTTCTTTTGGCTTTCGCCACAAATTTTTCACCTAGTGTAAATCAAGTCAAAGAAACTTTTCTGTCAGCGTGATATACACTCCCTTCATAGTACTTGCTACCCACCAGTGTGATATACACTCCCTTCATAGTACTTGCTACCCACCAGTGTGATATACACTCCCTTCATAGTACTTGCCACCCACCAGTGTGATATACACTCCCTTCATAGTACTTGCTACCCACCAGCGTGATATAATACACTCCCTTCATAGTACTTGCTACCCACCTTCTCATACATAAAACTATAATTTTGATAAAAGCTAAAATCAGAAAAATTTGGATAAATATAATTAGCAAATGGTGTTGTGTTAACGAGCTAGCAACTCATTGGTTTCATCAGTCTGGAGGAACCAATCAGTGCAAGATCGTGGCTTGACACTGTTTTCCGTTGCTATATTAAAGATATGATATGTATAACACAAAATACAAAAAAAAAACACCAGAAAATAAAAGATTGCAAAAAAGTCATATAATCTATTTTCATTTACCCAGTGGGCAAAAACTTGCTCAAATGTTGTTCTAGGTTCTTTACCGCGGATATAGAACAAGATTTTGCCCTCTGGATAACGATTGATAAAAGCGCAAATAATATCCTCGGGGAAGAGTAGCTACTATAAGTGAGAACTTAATTGGATGGACCCAATAAATCTTAAGACATTGACTCAGTACTCTGCATTTAAATAATATTATTTTCACATCTGTATAAAGATTAACAACTTGAAATAATAATATTAGTTTGCGAAGATGTGCCCCATTGGTATCCATACACTTTTACATTCAACTGATCGAACCAAAAATTCTTCACCACATCCTTGCTCGGGATCAAACCAGTCACGTGACTCGCCATAATTAACCCACACACGCTTAATATTTACAGCAGACGTGTATTCGACAAACTTGCTTCCTTCGCACGAACCAAAGTACCACATAGCATTGACATTTTGATGTTCTGTTAAGATTTTTGTAAGATAATCTTGGCTGCCGGTTAAAATGTTGATGACTCCAGCAGGTACGTCGGATGTTTCAAGCACCTAGAGAGTGAATAGGGAGATAATACCTTAACGCTATACAGGCTGGGCTTTTGGGGTTTCAAAGCTGGGGGCGGCGGATTCCTCAATGTTGTAGGAGGGGGGGGGGGGGCGGAATCCACCTCCCAGCAAGATAGATTTAAACGCCGTGCGACGTTAGTTTCTACAAATGGAAATTCTTTAATTTTTGGTCTAGTGTAAATCCACTTTTAGTGATTAATGACGTCATTATGTAGAAGTAATCAGAAGTAATGATTCATAATCACTGTTTTAAGTTTTTAACATAAATCCTCGTATAAAACCCGGCTCCTATTTACTGGAAACAGCCACAAAAGCAGTAGTTTTCTAACAAAAAATGTTCGATTAATAACACAAGAATGTTTCTGACTTTCTTACTCGAGATTATGTTTTTATCGATCGATACATCTAGCTTTTTATCGATATAGAAAAAGTATGAAGTTTAGTTTTGTTAAATAATCTCGACGTAACAACTCGAAATACGAGGACACATACCTGATATAACTCGATAGCAGGTAGAGGGTATTTTTCACTAGGTATAATAACAACAGTGTTTCCACGAATGAACGCAGGTATGAGAAGTGATATAAATGATAATAATGGCGATTCATCAGGACATGCTATTGCAACAATACCAACAGAATCATGTACTCGCAGAACTGTGCCATAATGTTGTGTTTCCTAAAATTCATAAACAATCAAGTGCCATTAATGTCGAAATAAGAGCAAAATAATTACCGTGGAGGAGCGATTTTTGAGCATAGCTTTAAGCTACAAAGCCTAAACCAATTTTCAAAAAGTTCTCCTTTACATTGTTTATTTATTCTTAGCAGTCATCTAAAGATACCATACCCGCGCTTGAGATGTCTAAAAATGAATGTGTATTAAACATATAAAAGCAGAAACATTTACAAAACATTGTAAAGTAGCAATCTTTCTAACCTGTACATTACCACCATATTTGTCAGCGTAAGCAGCCCAATGAAACAAACGTTGTATCGTTGTATCGACTTCTCTATCAGCTTCTTCCACAGAACAACCATTTGATTTAACAAGACAATTAACAAACTCTTGTTTTCTTAATTCAAGATTTTCGGCAATATAGTAAGTAATTTGTGCCTTGTTATGACCACTACGTTTCGTCCACCTAAGTTACGAATAGGTACCATTATATTGGCGGTCGAAATAAGAGTAAATAGTCTTGTAGACTCCTCCACAATGATTATTTGCTCTTTAGACCACTGTATATAACATCATCATACAGTAGGTAAAGACGCTAGAACAACAGCTCACTACAAATGTTAACAAGATTTCAAGTCTATAATTCACTGTCATTACTTCGTTTCTTTCTCAGAATCCGAAGGTTTTTTGTGTACGTTTTTTTTTTAATTTTTCTTATTTCTCACCAAGAATATTGTTTTGGTGAACACAGAAGTTGTGTAGGACACAAATTTAAATCAATTTTTCTCATTCTTGGAGATTTGCATTTGAATAAACTGAAGGAGCGTTCGATAACAGTGCGGGTTGAGGACTGTACGTAGATAAAGTTATTTTGTTTTTTGGACATATAACATCGTCCTTGTAGGGAGTAATAAGGTAATGATTAGGTGGGTACGCTGCGTCCCCTAAAATGCATTGCTCTCCAGAAAACATAGATATTACATCAGGCTCGATTCGACGGTTAAGGTCTGAATTTGTAAACATGCGAGCATCGTGTACAGACCCAGACCAACCAATGAAACAATCCATCCGTAAACATCATTTCGTGGTCACACACAGCTTGATGGATTACAGTTACATTCGTTCAAAAAAGAGTTCACTCATTCTCAAAAAATCCAAATGAAATCTACAAACAAAAATCGTTGGAGAAGTTTAACTTTCATCTTCAATCAAAAGCTTGCTTACCCTGCTAAAGCACCACTTGCCGCTTCCACAGCATTTCTGATATCTTTACGATTAGATTCAGAAACTTGTTCAATTACTTGTCCATCTTTATTCAATATTGGTCGTGAAAGGTTTTGATCTGGTCGACATTGCTTACCACCATAGTAAAGTTTCAAAGTACGATCGATTCTAAATCAGGATATTGATAATGATGAATATATGATAGTTTTTTGTCGAGATATTGTATATGATGGTGATTTGTTAGAAAATTTATATAGCTGCGCTTACAATATTGCAAGAGAAATGCAGGAGTATAAAAGCACACATAAAACTGTATTGAAAGTACGCTAAAAAGTCCCCACCTCTCTACTATCTACCAATTCCTTGTGCAACAGTCTGTCTTATACAAAGGTATTCATTCATTGAGGCTTTTATTTTCGTAGAACACCTGTTTCCACATTTTCAATGGCAATATTTGACATTGATATTATCTAATAAAGTGTGTTATTTCAGAATATGTATGCTTAGTTAGGGCCAGTTTATATGGGGTTGGCTAGCCTGACGGACTGAACAGAACAAGCGAGATCTCACTTCATAATGAAATCTTTTATTTAAAGTATTTCTGTTTAATTGAGACAAGAATCTAGCCTGGTTACCGAGATATAACAATAGGTGTCGGGATCCCGTTTATCAAGATGAAAATCTTTCCACATCAGCCAGGATGATAATATTGGATCGTAGTTGGTTAAAATTAAACATGTGACTAGTCTCACTTTGGTAGAATGATTAAAAATCTCCATAACATAGGTCAGAAAGTTTATTACCTAAAGGCGGGTTTCCACTAGGCAAATTTGTTCGCCGCCTTGTGGAAATCCGCCTTAACGGGACAACCGATGAATATTCTCCATATTATTCTTAATATCATATCATTAAATTTTCGATATAAGCACTACTGGCGCCTTTTTACAGATACTGAATTTGAACCACCCACGGTTCCAAGCAAGTATCAATTTCATGAAAGCTATTATTTATTTATTGCGAATGAAGCTTTGGCTTTCATCCGAAAAAATCTTAAAGGCTATATGTAGAACTAATAAAATTAATTATATGATACTGTAAGAGACTGATACTGCACAAACTTGCATAAGCAGAATCTTTCGGCATTTTTGCGAAAGTTTATGATACGCAAAATATTTCAAAACCATGCCTTTGTGAACGTTCATATTCGCAAAATATTTCAAAAAGACCTATTCACAAAAGTTTATGCTCACGAAAAATGTCGCAAAAATTTCAAAATTTAATGCCTTCCACAATTTTGTTGATGAAGATGACAATTCTAGCAACTTGACGTTTGAGTTGAATTATTTTTTCTTCTTCGTGCCCTTCTCACAAAGGTTTATGATCACAAAATCTATTTTTTTGGCCCATTCGTGAAAGTTTATTCTCACGAATCACAAAGATTACACGAATTTTTGTCCTCACAAGTTTCAGCTCGCGAAAGATTGCGTTCTTAAAGTATCCAGGCAAGGTTTTAACAAAACATCAAAAGTTTTCAAGGCTCACAATAACATACCATACCTTGGAACAGCACTGCTACTAGATAGCGGGTTGGTATTTGGATTAGACACAGCAGGAAAGACCTGTGGACCAAATTTCGTCACATCGAAACTTGACACGTCAGGTCGAACTTTTGGTTGCCAACTTGGTTTCACATATTCATAAAGACCCTTAAAATAGAGAACTGGTTTTACCAAATTTTCAGTGAGCAAGAACTTGTTTAAAGTCCGCATAAAAGATGCAACATAAAAAACGTTGTTCTAGCGCTTTACTACGGACTTTAAACAAAGTTTTGCCCACTGGGTTCATGTTACAAATCACGAACAGAGTTAAGAAATTTTGTATTGTGCGGTTTAAAATTGGTTACAAAAGAAAAATAAACTTGGTGGGAATTCATTATCTTTATAGTTTCTATCTAAAAATAAGCAACAACGAGGTGGAATCGGCATTCTTATCGGTGGATATTAATGGTCTTATATCTGTCAATCTACTTCTTTGTTATGTAGTAGAAGAAACTTGACTACTTAAGGGCATAAGTTATTGCGGAGATTAATTGCGGCACAAAATGTTGCAGAACTTATTTTTGCGATTTTGACTTCAAATCACAAATAATAAATACCACAAAATCCTCTGTAAAAGGACAAATAATATATTATTATTTAAAACCTTTGCACATGGTATGAATCGCGAAAATTATACTGCAAAATCTTTGGTGCATTACATTAAAGGATAAACTGCAACAAGCATAGCTTAATTCAGTTATTTTAAATATAATAACTATGCCATGAAAAAAAAATCTGAAAATCTTTAAGAATCTTAAGAAATTTATCCTTTCTTAATCTTTTTAACACAAAAATAAATTGAATCGCAAAAATAAATTCCATGAACATGTTTCCGGACGGTTGATTGCAAAAGTAAATTTGGCAAATTTTATATTTTCTGATAATGTTTAACAGCAAAATTTTATTTGGCAAAAAACGATCCCCAAAATGATTTAAGATAATAAAAGGTAATAGAAATCACTTTAAACGCTATCATTGCATGTTCAGCTTGTAGTTTGTATTGATATCAAGTCCAACATTATCCATTGCTTACAACCAAAATTGCCTTTATTAATTTCTTTACAGTATACAATAATAGAACCTATTAGTGAGAATCAGTAAAAGAGTGGCAGCTAGCTTCAAGTTAGCTTCCCACAGTGATTATTATTCTTAGTTCCAGCACTGAAAACATCATAAACAAAAGAAGAAAAAGGGAGGAGCAAACCTCCTTTCCACCATCTCTTCCATAACCACTCTCTTTGTAACCACCAAATCCAGTTGCAGCATCAAAAACGTTATGATTATTGATCCATACAGAACCAGCTTTAATGTTACTAGCAACTTCCATAGCTAAGCCAATATGTTCAGACCAAACACTAGCTCCAAGTCCGTATAATGTATTATTGGCCAAGTTTATTGCTTCTTTTGCTGTTCTGAATGTTAATGCAACTAATACTGGACCAAATACCTAAAGTAATATATCATTAATAATGATCGTTCAAGCACTCACTCCTCAACCTTCAGTCCATCCATTTTTTAAATATATATATATAATGCCCATGGCATTACACTAAAATTAATAACTTCAAGCTGGGGAGTGTGTTTACCAGTAATTATAAAATACTCAAACTATGTTTTAAGTGTAACTTATTAGTGGTGTCATTTACAGTTAAACTATACACACAAAATAATTTACATGTATAATAATATATATAGCTATTTTAGGAGGAATTGTGAGTTTGATTTGGTATATGTTTAAATACCTCTTCTATGACAATTTTTGAAGTAGTAGATACATTTGTTACAAGTGTTGGTGGGTAGAAACAACCATTTGGTATACATTCAGATGCTTGATATATCTAAAATAACATTAAGATACAAATAAGTGAATAGCACCTGCAAGTTTTGTTGATACAGGAATAAGAAAATAGAAGAAACCAAATGTTACACACTCTCCCAGCCAATTACATTCTTACATTCTTATATCCGGTATCATGGAAAGTTTAAAAGAACAATTAGGTAATTACAAGCTCGCAGTAAATACCCAGTGACCAAATACTTGTTCAAAGTCCACAGTAAAAAAGCTAGTACATCATTTGTTGCTGACTTTGATCAGAAACAAGAGTACTACATATTTCACTTCTTTATAAATGACAGTGCCCAATGTAAAAGCCAACATTCATTGTCAAGTAGTGAAATTTGAGTACGGCTTTAGGCTACAAAGAAGAAAAGCTGTGCTCAAAAATCACTCTATTACAGTATTTATTTGTTCTCGTCTTGAGTACTGGATGATAAAGAAAACTTACCTCTGCTCCATCTTTCCTAGCATCCTCTACAAATTCTTGCACAGATTTCAATTGCGAATTATCAATAATTGCACCAACGTCAACACATTTATCAAGAGACGTACCAACACGAAGATGTTTCATTCGTTCTTTCAATTTATTGATGAGCTTTTCGTAAACTGTTTCTTGAACTAACAACCTTGAACCAGCACTGCAAACCTACTCATAAATATTCATAAAAGATTACAAACAGTGATTCCTATATGAAAATCACATATATTTACATCCAGCAAAAATGTTATGGTTTGGGAGATAGCATTCATCTGCTTCATCATAAAAAGAAATTAATCAGTTTAAGAAGAGTATAGAAAATTAGCTCGCACATAACCTATCAACGATTGGAAAAAAGTTGATAAGACACTTTTAACAATTAAACTTTATATTAACAAAGATTTTTCAATACACAGTTATCGTTGTAACGTAATATGCAGGTTGCAAAGGTAGGTAGAGAACTAAATAAGTAATACCTGTCCCTGATTGAACCATATAGCCATGACAATCCCTTCCACAGTGGAATCTAAATCAGCAGTATCAAAAACAACAATTGGTGACTTTCCTCCTAACTCAAGTGACAATTTCTTTCCAGTTCCAGCAGTAACACGCCTGAGAATCTTTCCAACCTAGTAAGACAAATACTATGAGAATTTATTTATGGCTTTCCAGTAGATGTTCACTTGCGCTAGAAAACCATCGAAGGCTTTTCGTTCTCATCACATACTTGAGTTTATAATGACAGTAAAATGCTTATAGGTGTGCTGTTTTTAAGTTGAATTATTTTAATCTTTAACTGTCCACTGTCACTAGTTACAAAAATTAATATTTATGGTTGTTTATGAAAATATGTTGCATTCCAATGGCAGACATCCTGCACGATTAAAACCATGTTGAAATGCAATGTGGATATGTCTTATTAGTTAAAATCTGCAAATTAAGTGCAGAGGTACTGAGTAGGAATATTAGTATTGATATTTATGTATGTCAACTTGGCTCAAGATTCAGCTCTGTAAAACAAACAAATCGTTTGCTTTTGTCGACCAAGGAGACAAATTTGGATGAACAACCAGAAAAGCCCAGTTATAGATAGATTATACATTCTTAATACAATAAAGAAATAAAAATATTACCTGTCACAAACAAGAATAAGTGTTTTTTAAACACATGGTTCCTCTGCAAATCATTAAAAGATACGTTAACAATAAAGGTTGGTTTACTTTTTTAAGGAAAATATGTGAACAAAGATATGTTGAACATAAAGATTGATTTTTATTAGCTTCCAATAAAAATAAAATATGTCAAAATTTTAAATGCAAAGACACACTAGACTATGGAGCAATGTAATAGAAAATATAGTTTCTTTGACTGACTTTCATTATTTTATTAGAAAGACTTTGTGGTCAAAATCTAATAGCAAATTCAAATCAAAGGTAATGTATTGAAAGTAGCCCACCAAACCATGAGCGAAAATTAAACCTAAGCACGTAAATATGAATTGCATACACACATAATACAGTTTTTAAAATATGTCTTTATTAAGATTGTAGAGTTTCAGGTCAGATAGACAATAGGAAGACAATACCAAGTCATTATCACTGTGGAGAAGAGTAGTGAAATTTCATATCAAAGATAAACACCCACATTTTAGATAGCATTAGGATTTCATGTCCTTATTAAGTTGATTAAGTTTCAGTTCAAATAAACAATTGGAACACCTTTATTAAGGTAAAATTATATCAAATTACTGTGGAGGAGAGTAGTGAAATTTCAAATCATAGCCTAAAGCAAGGCTCAAAAATCCCTCTTTTATAGTGAATATGAATTGCATACACACATTATACATCATAGCATTATGTACACACGAAATAATAACTAGAGAATAAAACCATGTTATAGTATTAGTTGTGCTTTTAAAAACTTGGTATATGGTACAGGTTACAACAAAACTTCAGGATAGTGTCACACCTTCTCGGTCCAGTGGACCAAAAACTCAATTTGGATCCTCTTTGACGAGCCCATCTAGAATATCTAGATATCTAAGTTTTGGGTATAACTTTTTATAAAATCATAGAATTCAAATTTCTAACTTTTGAAAAAATCCATTTTTCCCCGATACTCAGTTCCAACTGGACGAAATCAAAAAATATTGGTCCGCGGTCTCGTAATAGTGCCTAGGATGCCGATACCAACAAGTTGAATCCTTGCCTTTTAAACTCAGACCTGAATGGACGAAATTGGGACGAAATTGCAAATATTTTGGTGAGTCCATTGATATATTGCCTCAAATGCTGATACTGTATTTCAAACTGGTTGCACTTTATGAACATGGTCTAATAAGAAAAGTGGGCCATCCAACCTTTGTTTGGGGATGCTAAAAACAAAGTTTTTGTGTTCAAATGTTTTTCACAATTGACAAGTACCTCTCCTCAATGCAATTTATGTACGCTTTATGTGAGCATTAGCTCGCAACTTAAAGCCAGGTCTGATATATTAATCAGAATGTATTTCAGTTTAACTATGTACAACCATCAGATATATCATTTTGAGGCACGCAATTGCTCTCGCACACATTGTGCACCTAAAAGGCCTACACGTGCTCAAATAATTTCTCACTTGTATTTCCAGGCTTAGGCCGGGATAAATTGATTTCATGTTTTTTGTTGCTCCAAGGTGTCAACAAAATACTCCAGAGATAAAGATTTTCGAGACATTTTGTGATAAGCAAATAATAAAATCTTTATTAAGTGTGAATGTGAACAGTCTAATGAAAAGAAAAGAAAGGAAAATCCAAACATTCCGTCTAACAATACCTCAGTGGAGCCAGTGAATCCAACTTTATCAACATCAGGATGAGTTGCAAGTGCTGATCCAAACCTTCCATCACCAGTGACTACATTAAAAACGCCTGGTGGTAATCCAGCTTCAGCACAAATGTCAGCAAAAAGCAAAGCACTCATTCTAGTAACTGATGCTGGTTTGAGTACAACTGTGTTACCCATTGCAAGAGCTGGACAAAGTTTCCAACAGAGGAGCATTAATGGAAAATTCCATGGAACAATAGCACCAACTACACCAATAGAGGACCAACCTATGATTAATAATAGGATTTCTTTTCACAATCTTGTGATGTTAATTCAAGCAAACAAATTATTCTTGAAGGAAGCCTATAAGAAAATTATTCCTGATATATATAAACATATTATGATAGTAAATATATAAACTGACGCTGATTATTAAAAAAAACATTTATCACGGATATGTGCAGCTAAATTAGTATTATTACTGTATTTCTTTATCTAATAATAATTTGAATATAATGCAAGTAAAATTATGATTTCTGCATGTGAAATTTGTTATGGTAACCGCAAGCTTCATGAGGTCAATTTTGATAAAGATTTTGATTTCAAAATTTCAAAACATAATAGAGGGTAATTGATGCAATTAGCAAGTAATCACCGTCTTGATGAAATCCAATCCAACTGAGAAGAAAAAATATCATATATAGGCAGTCTTAACCGAGAAGCAAACAAATATCAAATTCAACAGGATAAGTATAAACAAATATAACACAAGTTACACACTTTCTTTTTTACGTTTCTGTCATGCTTTGTTGCTTGTTGTTAAACCAGGCTTTTACGTGGAGGCTTATTCAAGTTTTATCATTTATTCAAAAATCATGTAAAATGACAAAATTTACATTTGCATAAGCAGTCTGTTTTCTACGAAAAAATGGACCATTTTAAATAATGATTACAGGATTCGCATTTTGAGTTCCATCATTCAAACTATCATTAGTGTGCATTACATCTGCCCCCTCCCCCTTCCCTCCCCCTGAATACCAAAAAATGGTTTCATTAAACAAGCCCCCCTACAAGCATATTTAAACTGGTAGCAAAACATTCAATTGCGTTCAACATCCTTTGAAATACCCCTTCATCACCGCTGATCGCTACTTTTTTTATTATACAATGCAATGGCATGTAGAGCATGATTATCTCAAATCAGGAGAAGTATATTAAAATTGCTGAATAATTTCAAAGCAGCGGATATGAACACAACACAATAGTGGGATGGTTTCAAAAAAATATCCATGCAATGGAATTGAATGTCCTAAGATGATTTCACAAGGGTGTGATTAATAAAAGACTGGAAATGGATTTGTTTTTAGGTACATTGGAAACATATTTTACATGTAAATCCATGTTGAAATTTAAATTTGCTTCTTTACAAGAGAATCTGTATATCATGAAGCCTTGTCTGACATAACCCAAAGAAACCAAGTTTGATCCACATTCCTTGTGTAAATTGTATATTCTTAGGTGTGAAGGAGGAATTGATAAATTTGGTGGAAAATATGATCCTATGTTTTTGACATCTCCCGTGAGTTTCAATGATATATGATAATTCAATTATGGAATAATACTCTACCGATTAACAAATTTATTTGCAATATTCTTATATATTCCCAAGTCACATGGAGTTTTTAAAACTGTTTCTTAGTGGTATATGGGTATATACAATGTTCAAAACTGGTATTTACTTAGGAATGGTTTATACCTTTCATTTCTGTGTCCATTAGCTGTGCCCAACCAGCATGATGATAAAGATGTCTAGCAACAATTGGAATATCATAATCCCTTGTTTCACGAATTGGTTTACCATTATCAAGACTCTCTATTACAGAGATTAGTCGCATGTGCTTCTGTACATGACGGGCAATGCTGTAGATATGACGAGCTCTAACATGACAAGGTAATGTAGACCATGATTCATATGCAGTTCTTGCAGCCTTGACACCAAGTTCAAGATCATCTGTTGTACCTTGAATTGTAGTTGCTAACACTTCTCCTGTGATATTAAATGAACATTAGAACAGCTGTCATCAAAAATATATAGATATTTTGTATAGAAAACCTTTTAAAGCCTTATCAGCAGCTACTCATTATTAGGTATATACTGTATGTCTGTGAGAATTTCCATGAATTTTTATTTTTTATTTTGGGTCCAGAATTCTCATAGGAATCAACCAAAATGAACAAAAGTGTACGTGTGAGTGTGAAAGTGAGCATGTTCATAGCCAATTCTGTCTACAGTAGTATCTTCATTCGTACAAACAGAAATAATTTCATGCTGGTTTGAAATCTCATTTCGCATAGATCTTTTTGGGGCAAAATGAAAGTTCATCCAAAACTGGGGTGTTAGTTTCCTATAATAATGGTTGTAGTGTAAAAATTATCACTGTATATATAAATAATAAATGTACCTGTTGCTGGACTTTTCGATTCCACAGCTTTCCTTCCTTCTGGCTGGATCCACTTACCATTGATAAAATGTCCAAATTTTCTGTCATGGTGATCTAACCACTGATATGCAATATTCGGAGATTCTGGAGCTGGACCATATTCCAGATTTTTAAACAATTTTGAGATTTTTGATTCCTTATCAACTGTTGGGGTAGCAGACATATTGGTAGCTTAAGATATTTAGAGAATGAATTTATTCCTCAGAAGGATATGAAGATTGAAAGATACTGTATTTATATAAGCATTGTATTAGATTGGATTTGAATATTGTAAAAGCTGAATCTTTTTCATCTAGGCAGCCTTTACATGGACCTTCATACTGAAGAAATCAACCAAATGCAAGCTCGTTTAGGGTGAAACCTTAAAGCTTTCCAGACAGCATTTAAAGTCAGCAAAGTATTGACTCCCTCCCATTTAATCTTAAAAAATGTAATCAAATAAAATTTGTCAGAAACTTTTGGTACTACAGTAAAATTTTGAAAAAATTCATTACTATGGCATGTGCTCAGTTTCTTAAAAAAAAATTGTGTACACAGAAAAATCTAGATATTTTAGACATACAAACCAAATAAGCTTTCTGCCTATGCAAAATTAAATAAATGCTTGATTTTAAACAGGTGGTGCTTCCATAATGCCTTTTGACACATTGAGACATGCACCTCTAGTGCCACTCATGCTATTGCAAGAAAATTCTCTGCCAGATAAGAAACTAACAAAATAAAACTCGAAGTAAGAACATTTGTTAGCAGAAAAAGTAGAAGATATCGCAAATCAGTTACCAGTAACGACATTACAAGCAGTGCAGCAAGTTAAAAACAAGAGTGCCTCTAGTTGACTTGCTGTCTTACCGCTAGAAGAGTGTGGTTTTGTCTTGAATAAAGGAGAGTTCAGAGATTACAATTAAACTGCGATAAGGAAACAGCCTTTTGGCGTAGCACATGCATTAAATTGCAAGAAAGGTGGTTTTGTCATATCTCGCCACAGTAATATACGCGATTTCGAGGCAAGCTTGTTGAAGAAAGTTTTTCTGATGTAGAAACGTGGAACCTCAATTGCAAACAGTGCAGGGTGAACAAATTGAAGGTCTTTTTGGCGAAAAAGCAAGACGAGACAGGTGTTTGGCGAAATGGTCAAAACTCATATTACGATGCAAGAATCAGTAACACTCGTTTTCAAGCTCACATGACAATAGAAAACATTGTGAAAAAGCACGAAAAATGAAAAGAAGCGACACAGACGTATTAATACTATGAACATTGAGCATGGTACTTTTACCCCATTAGTTTTTTGAATGCTCGGTGATATCGGTATTGAATGCTCAATGTTTCATAAACACTGCTGAAAAATTGCTATCAAAACAGAGGAGCATTATGGAAAGATACTTTCTCCATCATTTGATGTAAATTATCCTTCTTGATACTCTGCTCGTGTTTGATGTGCATCAGGGAGGGAGTCACTCCCATCATGTAGCTAATCAAAAAGAAATTGATGATTTTGATATAGCTCTTAATGCATCCAAAATGTGATGCTTAGTTTATATTTATTTATTCATTTTTTTTTATATATATATACATTTTTATATATACAAGGAACTCATGCGCCTGACTGCATGATGGGCTTGAGTTCAACAGCTGTATCAAAGTAATAAACTGTTTAATACTCCAAGCCTATGAGTGATGATTGCAAGATTTTATAAAGCCCTTTGCCTGGATTTCAGCCATTTTATTCACCCAATGAAAACATGTGTAAATACTAGACTAGGTCATATCATACTGTAGTAGGTGGTGAATGACTTGCATTTGCATGCGGACCAGCAGGCCTAACTTTTCCAGCTACTGTCTATGGACTTATGGTAAATTTAGAAATTATAGTTATAAACAGCACTTCTTGTTCTTGACTATATAGAGAAGAGCATAGGGTAGGTAAGTATATAAGTCCGAAAAAAGCAGTGCAGAAATGTTAAATAACATGTCCGTCTCGATCAACCGGGAACCGTAAAACGAGAGATCAAAACATTCGAGATCACATGCGAAATGTGTGATGTAGCCAACACACGAAATGTAGCCTAGTGTATTTCGCGTGAGGTCTATAAATGTAGGCTAATGAATATTGTTGTGGGGGCTGCTACAAAAAAACTCCGTGTCCCCAAGCGCTTCTTTTCGAAATACGGAGAGTGTGGTGCATTTTAAAAGGCCAGAAGCCTGGTGCTGGTGAAGCGTGGTTCACGTGCTAGAAATGTTCCCAGGACCTTAGATCTAATAATCTAAACAATTAATTAAATAAATTAAAGAAATGATAGATTCCAGATCCTGGATTTAAACTACAATCACGACGGTCAGAAATTTTTGGAACCACACACCAGAGATGTACCAGAAGCTTGCCTCGCACATTTTTGAGAAAACCTGTAAGTCAAAGCTAATGGGCAAACCTGCAAGTCAAACATGTAAGGCAAATTTTCAATGCTTAGAAAATATAAAATAGACCTTTTCTAAGGTCCGTATTTTGCGGAACATATTGCAAGTTACAAAATAACAATTCTATAAAACATGGCTACACCGCAGCTGCTGCTACCACACAAGTAAGTCCAGAAGGAAATGTTAAGTCGCATATCCTTAGAACTTTAGATGATATTGTACAACAGTTATTTGAAGCAATGTACCATGAAGAAACCTTGTACCTCCTTTGTATGAAGATACTGTTGACTATGCAATTTGTTCTCTGGTTTGCTGAAGCAACCTCAGTGATTCTTCGATAAAATTCCCTTATTTCTTGTTGATCTTGATCGTTAGCCGCTGTTTTCTATATATTTAAAAGCGTAATGGTTTTATTTATATAAACTGAAAAGAGCTAGAAATGGGCAAAACTAATTGGCGTGCAATTCTTTTTTTGTAAGCAACAAGTATATAAACCAAGGTTTTAAGCTACTGCTAACCAACTGCATAGGTTGAGATTATTTTACAGTAAATATTGGGATAAGATGTAGCAAAAATATGATTGATGTTGTATTTAACTTTTTATATTACTCAAAGCGTCATTTCTAACTACCTTCTCAAGAATTTTGCGCTAAAGCAATGTTTCGTAGTAGGGGATGTAAGCTCTACCGAACGCAGAAAGACGATTCACGATCGCAATAACAAATTGTAGAAGTGCAGCTGCTGCGGCGGTGGTCGCGCCTCCATTTCGAAAGGAGTGACTGGATATAGGTGTGTCGGTATTTGAGGAGGCCAACGCTAGGTTTGCGCAAAGGATTTAGCAAAAACTAAATTATATCAAAAACATAGAATGGTCGCACATTCTCATAAATAATTAACTTGCTTATTCGATATATATTTTCAAAATAGTTCTGAATGTTTGATTCTTTTATTGAACAATATGATATCGGCCAGCTGTTCATTCAATACCAGATTACCAGCATGAAACAAAAAATAAATCTTTATTTTCGTCAGTACCATTTGATGCAACGAATATAAAATCCGGATATTGATTTGCGATGAAATTTCTTATCATAGTTTTCATGTTGGGGATTCTGACAAATATTGATGGTATTTTTATTTATTTTAATTGTTTTTTATCCTATATTTCTGTTCTGTTTTATTTCGAATTTTTCATGATTAAATTACATTTAGAAATTGTATGAATCACTAGCAGTAAACCGTTTAGAAACAGTCCAAAATTAATATAATTGAATTACTACGCTAGTAAATTCGCGTCTGAACGACGTTTGGAAGAACGACATGATTCATACTGGTTGTATTGGGTTGATTTCTACAAGACGAAACAGTCGCTGTAAAATCTTTACTATACCCCAATATAAATAGTTTCCATCAATTAAATTGTTTTTCTGTTCTATGACCAGATGTAGAGAGAAACAATCCGCTTCTTAACGCAGTTCAGCGTCTCACTTCATTCTACTTTAACTAATCCGTCCAACTCGTCGTCAGCACTTTCAGGTTGGAATGGATCAATAAAGAAAACCCACTTTTACAATAATTCATTTTTTCTCATTTGAACGTTACTGTATTAAACACCTTTCCAGGATAGTCTGGAGGCTCATGACGCTATAAATACTCTAGATTTATTATAGAACGGAAGTAGATAAAGCAAGGTGAAGACGGAAGGAAATATTCATCATTATTAATTGTAGCATATAGGACCGGGTTTACTCTAGATAACTTTATATGGAAACCACGAATTCATCATCCTTTTTTATACTTTTTTTATACTTTTCCAATATTTCACCACAATAGCTTTGGTGTTTTAGCATTTTTATGTGGCTGTAACTTTTAAAATGGTACATTCAATATATAAATTTCTTTCCCTTTCATTTCATTGTTCATTGGACATTCAATCAACGCCTGAAATACGTTTAAACATCGAAGATGGTCAGACTTTCAAAAATATACACATCTGGATTCATTGATTAACATTTTCAGATTCTTGGTGGATATATTTCATCAACCTTGTCTCCAAGGCTCTTCATTTCATGAGTAAAGCATTGAGGACGAGGTTGTATATTTCATAACTAAAATCATTTTATTTTAGCTTTTGGATTAAACAACTTCCCATTTAAAACATCCAGCAAAATTCGAATGAAGGTATATTACTGTATTTTTAAATGTTTATGCTATACATGTTTTAATATGGGAGGGTAAGCTTTTTTGCTTTTATTTTAATGCGGCACTCAATCCCAGATGTTTAAAATGTATTCTGCTCTAAGGAGGGAAACCCACGCAAACCAAACATTAATTGATTCAAATAATTTTGCTTGGGTTAAAGGTACATAATCACCTTTTTTGGTCAAATTTTTAATTTCTATGTCAAATAGATAAGTGACACACACTGAACATACTCAGAAAATTTCAGAGTCTAAAAATGTCAAGAAGT
>JAULBZ010001957.1:0-20054 GCA_032360805.1 Neoturris breviconis
CCCCCCCTCCGCCCCTCCCTCTCTTCCATAATTTTTGATAGAACCATGCTGTAGTGTTGAAACTTTCCAGAATTATTATGATGACGTCATCAAGGCAAAACTGGTGGTCTAAAAAAACATTTTTAGGCGAAAAAACGTTGTGTCTGCATAATTTGTCAAGCAAATGTCAAGCAAATGTCAAGCAAATATAATAAGAAAAAAAAAATCAAAAATATTTTCTTACCACCTGTCAAAAAATTGATGATCCTAGATAAATTATAGGAAAAGTCTCAAAATTTCTAGTCATATAAGGCATTCATTCAAAAGTTATGAAAAAAGTGCGACAGGGGGGGGGGACACCAGTAGAAATAGGGTTAATCGCATTTCTAAAAATATACTGATTTTTTGGCAAAATACACTGTTTCAAGAATTTGCGGTGATGTCATCAGAAAAATACTGAAAAAATATTTTGTTCCTTTCATGATACACTATTGGCCTGTCAAGTTTCATCCTTATACTATTAGTCATTTAAAAGTTATAAATGGGGGCAGAATCCGCCCCTCTCCCTCCAGCCATGAAACGTTTCAAAAAGCCCGACCTGAATAGGGTTATCATCAAGAAAGAAGTTTTAACATTGTTACAAAAAATCGATTTTTCTCTTTTATAGGAAGGAGTAATTAAAACGAGTAAAGGAATTTTTTCAGTCAAACCTTTCCATCATGAAGATGGTGAGGACGGAAAACCATCATCATTACAACGTCCGCATATATTCAAAAGGATAACAGATGAAGTTGATGATACATTGCACTTTATTAATAATGTACTGGCTCATAAACAGAATGGTTATCGCGAGAAGAGAAATGTTGACGATTCGGGAAGTAGCTGTGGGTTAGATGGTAAGATGTAACATAAAATATTGCACGGATTCAATGGTTACCGTACTTAA
This sequence comes from Neoturris breviconis, assembly GCA_032360805.1. NCBI lineage: Eukaryota > Metazoa > Cnidaria > Hydrozoa > Anthoathecata > Pandeidae > Neoturris > Neoturris breviconis. Next base: position 926 of record JAULBZ010001957.1, read on the forward strand.
TTGATGCCCGGTTTAGTCGTATTATTACAATGGTTAGCACATATAGCAGGTTCTAGCAAAAGCTTTCATGATTCGAGTGACATCAAAGATTCTTACAACGTCAATTCTCCTCAGACAATAGAAAAATGATGAGTAACTACATAAGTCAAGTTTTATTTTGATTTTTGCGTTAAGTATTACCCTGTAAATTCTTCTCTTCGTCTGTAAATTTATCCATGCTTCAGGGAGAGAATGTTCTCTTCCTATCAATTTATAATAATAACCAGCTCGTAAATTAAACGACGCCCTATTTATATAGCGTTCCCCTCTATTTCATCGGTCCGACACGTTCTTAAATATTTCGTTTGACATTAGATTTGAAACCTCATGTACGATGGACACGAGGAATAATGTCAGAAAAAATTGGTGAGCAAACAATAGAAACGATGTTAGCTATCGATCAAAAGATGACACAATACTATGGAATGGATGCTGCAAAACAATATGCTCTTACTGTCGCCAACGTAGTAAGTAATACACTGATCAGACCATGACGACAACTTTTACGATTCGCTGAGCAAGGTTGTATAGTTTACATTTACTTAATATGCTACTCTATTTGAACGATCATACATGAGTAATGGATACTGGAAACAGATATTCGAAATACGGTTAGATTCGCTCTTTTGTGACCCTGATATTCCAAATTTTCTCTTTAAAAATTATTATAATTCGATAATAACCCTATCAATACTGGGCGTTTTTGGGTTCCTCAATACTGGGGAGTGTTTCAACCCGCCTCCATACCTTTCAATATAACCATGCTGTGGTGTTGAAACTTTCCAGAATATTAGGTAAACACATAATAAATATTTTGGCACAATTACATTTTTTTTGACGAAATTATTTGTGTATGCCATTCATTCAAAGTTATTTCAATAGGTTTTGCTCAACTGGGTAACAATATGAAAGAGCTATGTAATTAATATATGTAATTTAGATGACCGTCACTAAATAGTACTTTGGTCACATATCTATATTAAGGCACATGATATTCTGCTTGATTCAACTATTGTCTAAACATATATATATTTAGGCACATGATATTTTGCGTGACTCAACTATTGGTCCAAACACAATGAACCTAATCATTTCAAAGATAGTTATATTAACGTCACCTTTGGTAAGATCTATACTGATATTCTATTTCTCCCATCAACCATTCAGAAAACACGGTCCGAACAGACTATCCAAAAACAGCAAAATTACAATACTGTAACAATAATCAATCTTCTCTAGTTGAGTTTTTTTATATGAACCAATCAGCTTTGCCGATTTCTTTGGTATCGAAAATGTGACGATCTATCAGAACAGTTGGCCAAAGATAACATTCGCTTGTTTTGCTCAGTCGGTTTTTGTCGGTATTCGCTTAAATATCAGTGTGCATGCGATGAAGTCCTGGAAATCCTGGGATATTTTTGAATTGAAAATGTGACGTTTGTGGATAGCCCGAGGTACATGGAAATCTATTCACATGGGCTTGTCAAAGAATGTTGTTATTTTTTCAGGATGATTTAACTATCAATCATCATGCACGTAATTCGTTAGCATCGTTTGGTAAATGGACTGATAAAAGAAATAATATGAACCAAGACCATCCCGATCATTATGATTATAGTGTTCTATTCACAAAGTAAGAAATTGAGAATGATTTGTTAATTTGTAGTTTTACAGCATGGAAAAAACAAATTAAACAAACAAATGTGACTGTAAAAACTGTCTCTCTTATGATTTGAACTAAGATCAATAGAAAGTTAACCAAGATCCCTATTTTTTACGTTTCTCGTAACTTAACGGGGGGGGGAGGGGAGCAGATTCTGCCCCGCTCTAAGGTTTATTTTAACAACTCTTTTTCGACTTACGCTATCCACTTGACACTTAGGGCATTTTCATATAATTCTATTTTACATCTTTTGGCTAAATTTCTAAGTTATACCTGCTGGAGAAGTTGAGATAAAGGCTATATTCTGAAACCACCTAGGGCAAAATTTCTGTCATTAAATCACTTATTTCCCCGATTTTTAAATGTTTTGGATTTTACTCAAGTTTTCGGAATTATTTGTCCCTCTTCCTGTTCGAATTTTATGAAGCCCGTAAAGTATGTTATGAAGGCATTCATTAGCTCCGAATATCCGAAAATAGAACCGAAAAATGTTGACTAGAACGTTTTTAATCGCATTTTATGTCAAAATTCAATGAAAATTCAATATGAATAACGCAATTAACTTAAAATCTGGACCATAGACTTGTATCATGATTTGAATTCTTTCTACAAATTTTTATGGCCTAACAATCTCAATTTTCCAAATTTTTATGATTTTGAAAAAAACACAGATTTATTTCAAACTTTCAGGAAGATTTCGCATGGTTTCGGCTGAAATTTTTTAAAAACCGGAATATATGTTAAAATATAATCCGCTAGCATTCGAAAAAGTTATGGCTATTAAATGTAAGTGCTAAAATTTGAAAAAAATTGCAAATCTTGTTCCAGCCAGAGAATATTAGTAGTTTCCGGGAAAAATTGGGGAATTTTGTCTCCTCACCTCAACCAACCCCAGGTCAAATAAGGGCATACGAAAGGCTCAGGTTAAACAGAGTTAAATGTTTAGTTTTTATCAGTAAAAGTATAATTATCACCAGGCCAAATTTCATATCTTTATCATTAGTACTTTCAGAGATCTTTGGTTGGGGCCACAATGATCCCCTCGCCCTCTGACTACAAGGGTCTAAAATGCCCGTGCTTAACAACAAAGCATCAGCCCATTTAGCCTGTGGTATTTTAAGATTTTGTATACCTTAAGTGAAACCTTACTTTGCGATAGGAACATGCTAGAAACATTAAACTTGGCACACGTTAAGTCCAATGCAAGTAGCTACTGATTTTTTAGGGATTTTTGGTAAAAAATTGTTATGTTTAGTTAAACATCGATTACTAAAGTTCTGCATAAGTTTTTTAGAATCTATTTTCAGTTTCTGAATTCTAAGTGAATTCTACAATATGTTTCGGGTTTTTGTTGAAAAAAAATTGAGTCATCTTTTTGCGCCAAAATTTGCACAAAACAAAAATTTGGTTCAAAATTGATGTTCCCCAGGCATTCAAAAACTGCTTTCGATATGAAATTAAAGGTATGAAATACGTATTACCAACAAAATATAAGAAAATCAGAGAATTTCAGTTCAAAAACGTCATTACTTTTGAAGGTATCCTAAAGAATTGCCAGTGTGCGCGTGGAATCCACCCAGGCTTGATAGGGTTAACGTGGCTACAAACCGGAGCCTAGTTTTTTTAATCCAATGGTCTACCACCTTTGTATTTCTTCGATTCTAATGTCAGTTTTTGTATTTATTTATTATTCATTTGGTACTTATCATGTTATAGAGTGATGTGTGGCATATTAAACCCAAAATCTATAGAAAATCACCATATTTTCATTTTAGGCATGACATCTGTGTCGATAGAAATCAGCCGTGCGAAACGAAAGGTAAGTTATTACATTTTTACATTTCTGCATTATTTTCAGTTTTTAGATTGTTTTTGTATTGTTTTCAATAGACCTTTTCACAAATAATGAAAACGAGGCGTTGGTTGCTCAAAATAGAACTTTTTGCAATGCCATAACTTCCTTTTTGTACAGATTCTTGTGATGATAATAGTTGATCTTTTGATATAGGTCTTTCATATGTTGGTGGAATGTGCGATGGTTCAAGGTCATCTTCAATTATTGAAGACGATGGATTTGGTGCAGCTTTTACTTTAGCTCATCAAACTGGACATAGGTATGATTTAAATAATCGCTTTACATAATTCACTAAGTGACAGTATGATGAAGTAATTTCGTTATCCTTACAAACAGCAATATCTAATGAACGGCAAAAAGAATATCTTATTTTCGGTGGGCATTATGGTCGAAATATTTGACTGTTTTTCAGCAATTAAGTCCGTTTAACAAGCTTTTTTATCGGTAAAGTGTTTCTACGTATTCTTTTTCCAAATTCTACTAGTTTTTTACATAAAAATGTGTGTATCTATTAAATATACTTCAAGTTGATGTTTAGTTAGCTCTCATCAGCGGAGAAAGAGATGCCTATGTTAGCCTCATCTTCTTCTCTCCTCTTCGATCATTTCTTCATACTTGAAGTAGCTACATCCAATCAAGCATTTTTAGGAGAAACCAATACTATTTTTTTTTAAATTTTGATTTTTAAATATTTTTGGTAGCTGCTTAAATTCATATTAAAAAATTTTTTTCAGCGCATTAAATCCACTGAAAATAAAATGCTATGATGACCCATTGGGATGTTTGCCAAAAACTTATATCAGTCATATATCTCTCTGGAAACAGAATCTTATACAACAAGCATAAAAATTAATTCGCTAATTCGCTGTTCACCGATATGGCACAATCACCGTTGACGCCCAAAATATGTCTTTATGTTAAGATTCTTTATTTTTCAGTCTTGGTATAGATCACGATGGTGTAGGTAACACTTGTGATGGCAGTAATCGCATCATGGCTACCAATGGAGGGAAAGCAGCAAATGCGTATCATTGGTCTCCGTGCAGTATTGACTATCTGCAGCAATTTTTGAGGTGATAAAAGAGTTACTTCTGTTATCGAGTGACTTTCATGGTATTTATGCCATCTGTTTCTAATGCAATCCTCGCACTCTTCTCTGTATATAAATATGTGATGTCAATTTTCTACCAATGGAATGTCTTCTTTTGGCTTTCGCGTCGAGTTTCCCGCCTAATGGAAGTCAACTTTAACCAATTCGTTTAATTGATATATGTGCCTGATATATTTTCTCAGTTTTTGCTTAAAGTGACGACTAATCTATGCAGATTTATAGGAGAAGGATAATAAAATCATCGAATATCAAGATAACGTTTAGTTTTTACCTTATTTCCAGGAAGGAGCAATCAAAATGTTTAGATAACGATGCATCAAAAGTAAAACGTGAAGATATAACTGTTTATGAGAATCCAGGTAGCATATATGATGCGGATACACAATGTCGTTATGCAGTTGGTGATCAAGCAAAAGCATGTTACGAAGATGACACTGATGAGGTATGTATTAAAAACAACTGTGGGTACGGTTCTTTATAACTCCGTTGCATTGCGATATAATATGATATATGGCAATGATGGACCGTGTACCAGACCGTATTTGGTAGTCATTCACATGGTGTTCAACAACAAGAATGTTATTCCTATGGATGTAGTATTTATCAGTAGACTTCCAAGTATAATTTCATGAATGGAATATTATTACTTGTGTTTCTACTTATGAAATTGTATGAAAATGTTATGAACACTCAGTAATTTTTTTTTTATTTAGATCTGTGTTGAACTGTTATGTTTTAACCCAATACATGGTAATTGTTCAAGAATTGGTAAACCTGCAATGGATGGGACACCATGTGGAAAAGAGAAGGTATATATTTTATGATGGTGAAATGTATATAGTAAACCTTTCCTTTTTAAATAATCTAAGCAATGCAAAACTCGGAGTAGCTTTTTTAATATATATTTTTTATCACATCAAACTATGGCACATGGAATGCACCAAAAAGCATGATGATTGCAGATTTCACAATTCTACTAACATTACCAAATAAGACTGATGCGCCATCTTGCAATTCATACTAACATTAGCAGATAAGACTAATGCGCCCATCTTGCAATTCATACTAACATCACAGATCAGACAGATGCACCTATCTTGCGATCCATACTAACATCAACAAATCAGACTGATGCGCCCATCTTCAAATTCATACTAACATCAACAGATCAGACTAATATGCCATCTTGCAATTCATACTAACATCAGCAGATCAGACTGATGCGCCCATCTTCAAATTCATACTAACATCAACAGATCAGACTGATGAGCCCATCTTCAAATTCATACTAACATCAACAGATCAGACTGATACGCCATCTTGCAATTCGTACTAATATCAACAGATCAGACTGATGTGCCCATCTTGCAATTCATCCTAACATCAACAGATCAGGCTGATGCACCCATCTTGTGATTCATACTAAAGTCAAGCAATTCATACTAACATCAGCAGATAAGACTAATGCGCTTATCTTGCAATTCATACTAACATCAACGGATAAGAATCTTCCTTCACATTTTTTATGCGAGCAATTTATATAAGCAACGTTGGAGACACAAAACTAAAGGTAACCAACGTAGAAGTGGCAAACAGTAAACAACAAACAAGTAACAATAAAATCGAACACTTCATAGATAAAAGTTTGTTAGTATGAGATGCGGGGAAATGTCGAGTTAAAAATGTTGAGTTAAAAATGTTTAGTTAAACATCTCGAGTTATTAACTCAAAATTGATTTAGTTGCTCAATTCGTTTCGAGAAATTAACTCGGGATTAATTTAGTAGCTTAATTTTTCTTAAGTTATTAACTCGAGTTATTCGCTCCAGATTGATCAAGTTTCTTTGATATTTACTTTAACGTCGCGAAAATTTTAAAGTGCGTGTGTCGAGGCTTTAACACTCGAGTGTTAAAAAATAAACTACTGAATCAATCTCGAGGTAATAACTCGAAAAAAGTTTAACAACTAAACCAATCTTGAGTCGTAACTCCGAACTCGAGATTTCCCCGCCTCTTAATGTGGACAAAAAGTGTCTTTTAACAACATTATGATATTTTCTTATTAAGCTCTAAATTTATATGTATATCTCCATGGTATATCTAAGCAATAGCAACACATACATTCATAAGTAGCAACAATGGTTTAAAGTTTCTTATTGATTATTAACTGAATTATTCTTTTAGTGGTGTAAAGAAGCAGTCTGTGTACTGAAAGGAACACGTGATGATTTGATAATTGATGGAGGTTGGTCGAGTTGGGCAAATTTTGCACCATGCACAAGGACATGTGGTGCAGGAATTTCATACAGAGAGAGAAGCTGTCAATCACCAAAGTAAAACATTCGTGTTTATTCGTGTCTTTGATCTGCTCTGTGGATTTCCTACAAACTCGTCGGAAATCTCATATACTGTACATTTTATATTCTTCACAAATATTGACTCAACGTTTTCGGGGACAGATTCCTCTTTTAACCGTCCAGGGATAGATTTAAAGGTTTCCTCTGGTACGTTTCATCCTATTAGGTTCATCATGCATGATGGACTATCGTTAATAACGTATGCTCATTCTATTCATTATGAGATTCATCATCCATAAGAAATGAGCTGGAGGGAAGGTCCTTGGTATAGCACCGCACAGATTAAAACGAAATGATATGAATTTACTAAGCTACAGAGTACATTTGTATTTAGACCAAAACATGGTGGAAAATATTGTGAAGGAGAATCTAGAATGTATGTTTTATGCAACAAACAGGTAAAATGAACATAAGTTAATATTTCACCTTGACAAGCAATCTATTACAAACCCCACGTTGTTCTAGCGTCTTACTGCGTATTTTACTGCGTATTTTGCCCACTGGGACTCGCTACAATATTCCCTTCTTCCTAGGATTCATACTTTGGTTTTAATTTACGCGAATTTAATAGTTTTTTTATAAATAACTTGCCAAAGTTAAATTATTACCAAATACATATTCAAAACTAAAGACTTACGCAAACCATGGCAACATGTTGGCGCAACATGAACCAACATTTTTTGATTTGTTATATTGATTGTTGTTTTCGTTTGTTCATCACTCCCAACATTTGCCAAAATAATTTCACAAATTAATATTTATCTCAAGACGAGCCTTTTCTTTTTTTGCCCTGAAATCGATTATTTACGCATAATTAGCCAAAATAATCTGATACATTTGTTGCATCAATATCATAATAACTGAATCATAATAATTAATTATTCAAACCAAAAATGTTGCCTCGATGAACCAACATGACAGACACAACACAATCCAACATGATACAAAGAAATGCAATATTACACAACATGGTGAGCAAACCATCGTAAATTTTTTTAACCAACAATGTTGACTTATGTTGTTCCAACATGCTGCGATGATTTGCCTTAGGTGAAAAGAGTTGTTTCTCAAATTCATTCCATCACATAAACTTCAAAAAATTATTCTCATAATAATATTGGTATATTTCTTATGCAGGAGTGCCCTAGTGCCGATAAAAATTTTCGAAGATCACAATGTGAAAATCAAAGCTTAGTATACTACGAAGATCATCTGTTAAACTGGACACATACGGTTGATAAACCAGGTAATTTCGTTGTAGATACGGTATCTCGTGTATTGCATATCTGTAGCTATACGGGTTTTTTTCTTCTGTTAGGTAGTCGTTCGATAAAATATCAAATCTAGTAACTAATCAAATTACGTCCACCCAGAATCGCGAAGAATGTTTCAATCCGTATTCACTTGTAAATATATACCTCTGCCGGCACATGACGTTGCGACGTTGTTACGACGTCCTGTGCTCACTGGGACAATTGTTAGCGAAGGTTTTTACTTAATTACAAACTTGTTTTCGTTTTATCTTTAGAGAATTCTGAGTCCGATGTTCACAGTAGATTTATCATTACCAAACTTAACCGATTTTTAAGTGTATCTAAGAAAGACCTATTCCCAGGGGATACTTTTTGACCAAATACTTCACTACAACTTTAAAATCGTTGTTATTGAATTTCAAATAACATATCTTGCATTGCAGCTAAAGACCCACTCAAACCGATCCAACATTTTCATCCAACATGATTTTTTTCCTCTTTTTGCGAAATGTTGGATGTAACGGGTGCGTTTAAACCGATCCAACATTTCATCCAACATGATAAATTTGGCATGTTGGATGAAATGTTGGATCGGTTTGAGTGGGTCTTAAAGTTCCACTTTAGCGAAGTTAATTGGCTCTAGGGATCGAAAATGTAGCTAGTTCCGTTAGCGAATGTTCCACTTATAGGAGTTCCAGTTAAGCGTGGAAATTTAGCCAAGGTTTATTAAGAAGAAACCAAGGGACAGAGATAAATGGTTCCACTTTACAAAAGTTCTACTTACCCGGGGTTCCACTTATCGAGTGTATACTGTAATTATTCCAACTGATTTTTAATACCCAAGTGGGCAAAAGCTTGTTCAAAGTCCGCAGTAAAGCTGCTAGAATAACATCATTCGACATTGTTCTAGCGTCTTTGCTGCTGAGTTTGAGCAAGTTTTTGCCCACTGGGAACATAGCCCCCTTAAATAAAAACAACATAGGAAAATATATATGGTAAAATGACATTATGTGAATTTTTTTTAGAATCAAGTTGTGAGTTACAATGTGAAGCTTTTAATAATACAGAAATAACAAAATATTTTGGTCATGCTGTCGATGGCACGGAATGTATACTTTCAAATGTAAACCTACCAGGAAGATGTATACGCGGTGAATGTAATGTAAGTTATCACACGTCAAACTTACATTTTGAAAGTTAGTCAATATTTGTTGGTTTACCTGTGGGCACACGTCGTCGTAACAACGTCTAAATGACGTCGCGACGTGGTTGCGACGTCGTGTCTCGGTAGGGTTAATGATGGAGGAACGCAAAAGGTTTATGATATTTCAATAGACGTTGCAATAGCAAGATTTCCATTAACCTATTGCATATTTTAGTGACCATTTAAAGTAAGAGAATCATTTTAAAAAACTTTAAGCTTTTCTTAAAAGACCTGTGCAAATTTATTAACTCACAAATTTCCAGATTTATATAGAATTTGTGGCTTTGAACAATGGCTAATACTCTATTTTGATTGAAGTATTTATAATTTAGGTTGTCGGGTGTGATTTACTTCTTGGATCCACTCAACGCAAAGACAGATGCGGTATATGTGGTGGAAATGGTGGTGCATGCATCAAAGATATTGATCTTAATCAAAATCCGCTGGCGTTATCACGATCCATTAATAACGCTGATATCGTTGATAAATTAGCCACACTGGAGGAGAGTAAGTATTTAAATACTTCATTTTAACTAATCTATTTTTACAATTCTTTTATACAGAAAATAATGACGAGATCGTTTTACGATATTTTAGATCTGAGCTACTGCCAGGAATAATTTCTTGAATAAACTAGATTAAATCGTTTCAATAGATATAACAAATCTGTTTTAGTTTAAGAGATTTATAGAGATTTATATCTAATACAAATTTTAACTTTGAAATTTAATACAGTTTTGTACCAACCCTCTCAAGTTTTTAAACAATTTACCATTAAGTTCGAGCATCAGTACGAAGTTTATTATTGGTCAATTCCAAGTTACATCATGTTCAAACGATACAAAAACAAACAATGGTGATTATGCTGAATCAGCGAGTTAGTTTGATTCAATTGGACACCTGAAAGGTTTATTTATTTATTTATGTTTATTCTATATCAGTAATTCCAACGAATTCTGGATATTCAATCGAGTCACTACCATCGTTGTCTAACCATTCAATAAGAATATCTAACTGTGAATCCGTAAAAGGTATCTTACAAGATCGGACACCTTTTCGAAACTCATCACGAGTTATACTAAAACTTTTGTCTTTATCCCATTGGTTGAATAAATCCACCATACGTAATCTATTTTTAACTAAATACGTTTTGAGAATATTCAATAGTTCTTTGCGTAAAGCATCTTCATCATATTGGTTGATGTCGCCAGTAGTGTAGCCTCCAACTGTGATTTTTAGTTCAGAGTCTATTGCCATTAATTTATCCATAAATTTTCGACTTTCCTCATTTACAAGTATGGCATGGAAAGATAAGGTTTGTATTCCATTAGATTCATTAACTATGCAAGCATTTAAGACATTATTAACTCCATCTGCTTTCATCGGGTTCCATCCTAAATGTAATATCTCTAGTGTTGTATTTGTCAGTAAACCTTCTGCTATGCCTTTGCTACCTTTCTTTGTAATGCGGTTATTGCTTAGATCCAAATATTCGATGCTATCGTTTATAGAAATTGCTCTACCTATCGCAATTGCACCTACATCTCCAAAGCCATTCCAAGCAAGGATAACTTTTTTGAGTGATGTATTTTTTTCAAAACTTCGAGCTATTTCAACAGCTCCATCGTATCGTATTTGATTCCAGCTCAAATCAAGATGTTGTAAGGAGAAGTTTTGTTCAAGTCCTTCGCGTAGTTTGAAGCCGGATGAAGTGCACAGGTTATTCTTACTGAATATCAATTGATTGAGCGTTTTATTGTTTTGTAAAAATTCTCGAAGACATTCGCCACATTTATCGGTAAAAGAATTGTCGGAAAGATTGAGGTAAACCAATGTACCGTTGTACATCAATGATTCCAATAATGTTACTAGTCCTTCGAGTCCTATTCGATTACTCGATAAATTTAGTCGTTTAATGTACAAATTATCGTAAAATACTTTCGACATATATTTTGTCCCAGTTGCTCCCAAACTATTATCAGTTAAGTCAATGTTTAGTACATGTGTATTGTGTCTCAAGCTAAAAGCTATACCTTGAGCTGCCTTTGAACCAATACCTCGGTATGCTAGTAACAGATTTTCGCTCGACATATTCTCGATGTATAACGATATTTGGGGCACTTTTAATCGTTCGCATACTCTTGAATAACGCTTTTTATTTTCGTAATTAATATCTTGTTTTTTCTGTTTTATTTCCACTTCTTCTAACTCATCATCACTATAACACAATACTGACGCTTGGTATAAACTTTTGGTGATCATCTTTCGGTGTGATAGGACAATATGCACCAGAATAACAAACCAATGAATTTTTTTGAAGTTTTCGTAGTTGTGTTTTTATCATTTATCATTTTATATATTTATCGTTTTTTTTTTTCGTTTTTTTTTTGCTAGAATTGAGAAGTAAGAAAGAGTAATATATTTTAAACCAGTAATCCATAAAAAGCCTTTCTTCACAATTATACACTATATTCTTAATCTTCCATAGCGATAACCATACAAGACGTAAAACTCCATCGATTATCTATCATATAGATATTTTTCATAATACTTCCTATAATTATAAGCAAGGTGATGAAGATTCATCATCATATGCAAAAACACTTATATTAAAGATTTAAGAAACAAGAGTTTATGAAAAGTACTTAATAGATACCTTGGCCCGTGGTCAAACTGCGTTGAAACAATATTTAAGCAGTGGTCTAACAAATGGTTAAGCTTTATTTTAAAATATTTGACCACGAATGCCTGCATGGGGTTATAACAAATAACGAAAATTAATCTGAATAAACTATTTTGCTTCCCAGTGAGCCAAGACCTGTTCAAAGTCAGAAGTAAAGACGCTAGAACAACGTTGAACGACGTCAAGCATGTTTACTGCTGACTTTGAACAAGTTTTTCTCAACTAGGTTACTAATATCTTACCTTTGGGAAATTAAAATGAGAGTATAATTAAAGTAAATATGTAACACATTCAAAATGACAGGACAACCCTTTTTTAGCAATTCTGTATTAACCTCTCTTTAATGGACAAGGAAACTTGAAATATGTTGGTGTGGGCATACAATTTAATGCAGAAAATAAATACGAGAAGTGTCGTTTTAGATGTCATTTTTTATTAGACGTATAATTTTTACAGTGAGACTCAAACTTTGTATATAATGTATAATTTGACACATGGGACATATAACAAACAAATAACATAATGGAAACAATATAAAATACAGAACGCAGAACGGCATGAAGGGCAAAGTCCATTTTGTATAATGGAGTTGTTCTCTACCGAACTTGTAAACAAATTAAGGAAACTTATTTTGACATTTCAATGATATTTAATATAACTTGTTATATTTTAACAGTGGTTCTTTTGTTCATATTTTTAGGGAGTAAATAGCAAATGCTTTACAAATAATTTCTCTATTTTTGATAACGTTACTCTTTAAGCAATATCGTGAAAATCAGAGAAAATAAATTAATAACTTTTGTTATTATTTACCACTAGACTGTGAATTAACATATCAATTATTATCAACTATACTGCTAACAATCGATTGTTACCCCCTAGACTGTTAACATATCGATCATTACTAACTAGACTGTTAACAATCGATTGTTACCCCTAGACTGTTAACATATCGATCATTACCAACTAGACTGTTAAAAATCGATTGTTACCCCAAGACTGTTAACATATCGATTATTACCAACTAGACTGTTAACGTCACATAGGTCCGATGATGAGAGATGTATATCTCGATACGTAGCTCGTTACATATCATTACACGTTGTTGTTTTATAAGCAACACTAGTACATTTCTTCTAAAAGCGACAGAATTGTTAAGAGATAAAAGGGCAAAACCAACTACTAAAATTTACAGATACCTAATTTTTCAATGTAAACATTGGTATAATTGCAGTCTATGGAGTATAATTGACAAAACTTAAATCGAACAAATATACATTTCATAATTCTTAGCAATAATTGTTCCTTCATTTTCCATAACGTGCTACAAACTCACAGCATGTATAATTACCTGGCTTAGCAACAATTTAAGCCATCAGTATTATAAGATCATCAATACTTTACGTTACGGTTGCTTATAAGTTTGTAGGTTAAAAATATGACCATTTCACTGCGAGTATTAAACAAAGGACAATATCTTCCAACCTATTCTACGGTCTCAAATGGAGAGCCGCTTGGTGTAGCAAGAAATGTAGTAGGATAATTAAATAGCGGGCGGCATGCAACAAGCGGACAGCGAGGAATTTAGTAGGGTAATTTATTAGCGGGCGACATGCAACAAGCGGGCAGCGAGAAATTTAGTAAGGGTAATTTATTAGCGGGCGGTGGTCTGTGATAAGTGGGCAGTTTAGAAATTAATTTTTAAAAAATTCAGGAAAAGCGCGAAAGTTGTCTATTGTATTCTTCTTTCCTTGTTAACATGAGTGTTAGCAGTTCTTCTTTCTCTTAGAGTGTTTCTTTCTTTCAACAATAAAATTAGGCGCAGTTTGTCTAGTAACGGTTCAGAATCTCAAGTTACAAACAACAACAAAACATCTTCAAAAATAACTTTGATGCGATGATGTCGGAAATAAACATGCACACGAGATTTTATTATGAAACTTAATTAGCGAGTGGCCTTAAATAGGAGTGCGCAGCGAGTATTTTCTGAAAATTATAAATAAACGCCGACGCCCTTCTATTCGAGACTTCAGAGTAAGATCAGTAAAACGGATCAGATTGGAAGAGTAGAGTAGAGTAAAATTTATTTAACGTTGGTACGATTTACATAGTATTAATCTTACAAGAAGAAAAAACTAATTTAGACAAACAAACATACCGTAATGCTAAGAAGGAAATTTAAGTTGATGTCCTGCTCTCAAGCTGTAAGAATTGATTTTCATGACAAAGTAGCTCGAGGTTATCTCGGGGTTGAGATTTTGGATACATTTATACACCTCTGTTATAAGGATACGGATGTGTTTGGACATGAACAGTAGCATGATTTAACCGCTGAAGAAGTTCATTGTAAAAAGAAGCCTGATATAGCGTTTTAGTGAACGAAAAAGGACTTTTTCAAGTATTCTTTACCCTATTTTCACACCAAACATCCAGATAAGAGGACAATATCTAAATGAAGAAAGGATATAAGATTCTGTTAAACATCTTTCCGGTTCATGTGAAAGGAACTTCCTTATTCTCAGGGGAGCCTTACTTGCAGTGCAACAGATGTTATTTATATGCTTTACAAAAGTTAGTTTACAATCAATGATTACTCCTAGTAGCTTAACCTATTTACAAATCATTATATTTTCACCATTTAACGTCATTTGAATTCCATCCTCCATTGTTCCAAGAAACATTATTTGAAACTTATTTGGATATACTATTATTTTTAAACCACTGAATTCACAATCTGAATTAAGTCTGATAAAAACTTCAGGTAAATTACTCTCACTTGTGTAGAGAGTTGCAAAGTTACAAACATTTGTTTAGATAAATAGAGAGTATTGGGCCTAACATATAGTTGTAAAGAAGTCTAAGAATGTTTCTATCAAAACCATGAGCAACAAGTTTTGATATCAATAGGTTAGGGGAGATGCAGTCATAGACTTAAATAAATCCATCAGTATTGTACGAATCACCTCAGATTTATCAAGACAACTCTGCCAATTTTGCAGCATGTCTAGCAGGGCATGCTGCGTGCTATAACCTTTTCTAAAACCACAGAGATACGGAGACAAGATATTTTGCGAACTTTTTTCAAGCTGGATTAACAGATGTCTTTCAAAAACTTTTAATATAGTAGGTAGAATACTGATATGTCGATAATTTTCTTTCTTTGACTTAAAATCTTTTTAATGAAGAGGAATGATGTCAGATAATTTAATTTTAATGCAATTCATAAGTTTGTCATGACAAACACCATTAGCTAATTTTAAGAATTACTAGGATGTTGCTGCTCGTCTTTTTAGTAATATTCAAGGAAGATATAATTTTGTACGTTTCCTGGAGACACAAATGAGAAAGAAAATGGAGTTGATTGTTCAGCTATAATAGATTTTGTTCGCAGTATGCTTGGGTGGTTAGAGTATCTTTTGATACTCTAACTCTTTTAATGGGGTCGTTTATCTAAACATTATCAAAGAGTTTGCGACGTCGTTTCGACGTTGATTCCACGCCGTGTGCCCACTAGGTGACTAATATATTTAAAATATGTTAATAAGAAAGGTATTTTTGGCTACAGCGACGCACTAACTTATTATGTTATTATTATTTATCATGATATTTCGACGACATATGACGAGGTTGTTTTAAAACTGTTTGAAAACGACCACGTCAAATGTGATCAAACCATTACGCAAAAAAACGTAGGCTCGTTGATACATAGCACGTTTATATAAAAAACGTCCTATCAACTCATTAACTATAATTGTTTAGAACGTACGCACCATATTGAGAATGTAGCAAAGAAATTGATCGAATTACGTACCGCTATGAAAGAAGTTATTAAGAAGAAATGTGATGAAGATCAAGAATGTATCGGAAAATTTGATATTAACACATTAGCAAAGAAAGCGTATATTGAAGCGGCACCTGGAAGATTTCACTGGGTCACCATTTCAAGTGGATGCAGTGTTTCTTGTGGAAGAGGTAAACAATGAGTCTTATTAAAAATAAACAGTAAGTTGAAATTAAGGTAAAAATGTTTATAAGGACATGTCTTTCTACCCGATTATTTTTTTAGGTCTAGACTTAAGTTTTTTAGGTCTAGACTTTTAAAATATTAAGTTTTATCCAAGGTTGTCGATTCTGCCTATTGGGAGTGTTTACTGTTACTCCCACTTTCTCATTAAGATACAAGTTGAAGGGTGACGCCACCAATTTCTAAGATAAACAGGGATCCTTTTAGGATGCAGAATATCTTTTGAGCCATAATCCGCTTGAATATGGAAACTCTAAAATATGAAATAGTCCTCTTTTAAGGACGACATCATTCTCATTTATGACAATACATGACAATACAAAAACATTAAAGCCCTTAAAAAACGATATTTAGTCGAATCTTTATCCCTGCACTTCATTTTTCCATTGTAACTAATCATATTTGTTTCGTTTCTTTTTTGGTTAAATTTTCTTCACTTGATGCCAAAGTGCTAATTATAGTGCTATCAGTGACCAATGATCACTGATGATTGAAAGAAATTTGCTTCCTGCTGTCTGCTTCTATATCAGAATTGGCATTATTAATACCAGCCTATATTGCAAATCATATATCACAAAAAAAACAGTAACTATGACTAAGCATTAAATCGATATTACAACCACAAACCTACCATGGTATACATCACTTACGAAGACATAGAATTAGCAGTTTATCAACAATGAGATTCTAGACATTACGAACTATCTGGTAGCTAGACCTTGGACACTGTTTTGGATACTACATGTCAAGTAGAACAATGTAATTGTAAAAAGAGTTTTTTTTCCCTCGTTTCGGCTGCACATCTTTTATATGATTTAGACAATGTTATACTATTTTAGGTACGGAAACGATGCAAGCAGAATGCAGGAGAATAGATGATGGATCGCCTGTTTCAAATTTGTTTTGTAATAATCAGCGCAAACCAAGTATCATTTCAAAAGCATGCGATAGATCTGCGTGTCCACCAAGGTATGATAACTCTTTTGTTTCATGGTACCTATGACGCTGCTGAGATACCTTTAACATAAATCTTATTTTGTAAATTCCCAGTGAGCAAAAACTTGTTCGAAGTCCGCAGTAAAAACGCTAGAAAAACGTCTCTTAGACGTTGTTCTAGCGTCTTTACTTCTGACTTTAGACAAGTTTTTTTGAGAAAAAATGTGTTTCTCATCAATATAGCTTCTGCAAACAAACTTTGCAGTATGAATTAGCGATAAATTGAAAGACCGAACTATCGTATAGTGAAAGAATGTCCAATACGGTCTCCCAGTGTGCAAAAACTTGTTCAAAGTCCGCAGTAAAGACGCTAGAACAATTTCGAACAAAGTTTTTTTAGCGTCTTTGCTGCAGACTTTGAACAAGTTTTTGTCCACTGGTCTGTGCATTGCAAATATTGGAGCACGTGTTTCGCTTACGGAGATAGATTAGGCAGTATTAAGCCGCCATCGCACTTGGTAATACTGTTAAATGGCCACCCTACCCTTTACCTTACCATGAAGAAAACAGGCTAAAAAGAGTCGTGACGGGAAATTGGCCGGTCCGTAATGGAACGCGTAGAAAATTAGGTTAAATGTTGATAACGGACAAAAAACAACAGTGATAAACGCGTATCGTTGATATTTTGTTGAGGAACATGATAAATTTTCAATTGTTAATATTTTGTTGTTGGACAAGATATATTTATTGTTAGGTGTTATGTGATTGGAAAAATACGAGCAAAATCTTTTGGTCGGAGGTAAAACAAACAAGGGGAAATATTGGTCAATTAACTGAAATTTGCTCACTTTTTCCCCGTTTTTCTTTTTTATAACGGAGGATATTTGTTTGTTTATTATTATTGTTGGGCACTACTGTAATTAGACTTAATTTTCTCAGGTGGACAGCATCTAAATGGAGCTCTTGTACCCGATCCTGTGGAGTAGGAAGAAAGATAAGAAGCGTGTATTGTGCATTGAACACTGGAAATGAAGAATACATTTTACCACTTAACCAATGCAACGAAAAAGAAAAGCCGAAACGTTTATCATTATGTAATTTGGGTGCATGTCCGGCTGAATGGTTTGCTGAACCCTATGGAGAGGTAACGGTCTCCAAAACGCGCCTCTCATTTCTGTTTTGTAGATCCGTTCATACAATCGCCATTGGTTAAATCAGTCGGTTAACTTTATTCTATCTGGAGGGGGGGGGAATGCAAAATGATTTTTCAGTGTCAAAATGCATTTTATATATGAAATGGCATATTTTTATCTTGTTATTAATAATGTCTTCATTCATTTATCATCATTTCCTCTAAGTTTGGGCGAAATAACACATCATATAATTTTCTATTGTTTTCAAGGAATTATATTGTTCTCAAGACATTTTTCAATCTCGCTAAAGGCAGAGATTGTTTGGTTTACCGATCCTGTCTCCTTCCTTCCGTCCGTCCTTCCGTCCGTCCGTCCTTCCGTCCGCAACGAATTCTTGCAACGAATCACTCCCACCGGCTTGTACATCACCGCAAGCATTATACAGGGAGAGTAGAAACGCGGAAAATAGTAACGCCACTTTACATGGCAGTCAATGCACAAAAAATATCTAAGCTGTAAGACTGTTTCTATTCTCGTGGCTATCATTTCTCTGACAATTGCAGAAAACAGATCTATCAATTCTTATGTGGTACTACATGGGGTAGTTACTGAAAAGATAAACACTCCATGGCCGTTTTTGCCTAAATTTTACTAAATTATTTGCGTGTTTTTAATTATAGAAAGTAAGACCATTATTATACGGTGATCTATCAAATTAAAAATTGAGCTTTTATCTTGTTGTTTTTTCTGAGAAAAAGCTTGTGGCTATCATAGCTATGTCTGTGTGTGACTGAGGAATTCTTGTTGAAAAACATGCTGTTAGAAGACTTGTAATCTATATTTTGGTTGTCAAGCTAGCTTTACGTGTGTAG
>JAULBZ010001958.1:0-20053 GCA_032360805.1 Neoturris breviconis
CGTTGAATGTCAAATTGGTAGAAAGAACGCAAAACAGTAAGTGGAATAGAGGTATAGAACTTGAAATAAGACTAAGTGACACCAGGAGATATCATCAAAACTATTTTGTTATTAGAAAAAAATATATATATACATTAGAAAAAAAAAATTATTAAAAAAAAAAATCTGCAACGCGACTTTAATTTTTTTTTGGTCGGTGGTCGGTGGTTTTGGAATACGCGCACAGCCAGATAAATCACAACCCCTAAAAATAATAAACAAGTACCAATAGAAAAACAACATGTATGTTTACACACATGTTGTTTTTCTATTGGCTACTTGTTGTATATATATATATATATATATAAGTTAAAAAACACCATCCTTGAAAACACACATTTATTAAAAAGTAACAAATTTTCGATATATCTTCATCAGGTTAAGAATTATAGTTAAAGAGCTGACAAATTTATAGGACGAAATACAAAAGGAAGTTTTTTCTGCAACAAAATAAGTACAAAGATTATAGTAATTAATAGAGGAGGAGGTATTTGCAGATAAAAACTTATAACGATGCTTTTAATCCAGGTAGAAATAATTTCCGGAGAATATTCACGGCGGAGCATGTTGAGTGCAGTCTTCATCTTTGTAGCTGAAGACTGTAATAAAAAAGCACTCCTCCACAGATGACGACGGTTAGCACTCATTTACGGGCCAGATTATGTACAGTATGGTATGGTTGTTGGGATGGTTATGTGATGGTTATGGCATCGTTATGGAAATTACGCATGTGGAGTTTTCATGTCATTTTTATGTCTTGTGTTGTCTTGTGCGTCCTGTACTGTTTTATTGTAATCGTCCATGGGTGGCCATCTCCTTTGCCTTAGCTTCACGCTATTAGTTATGGTCTCACAGTATCAAAGTTTCTATAGATTTATTATACTTTTCTAATATAGTTGTACAGTTACTGTTGATAAATAAAATTATCTTATCTTATCTTATCTTGATCTCCAAAAGGCCTTTGATACTGTTGATCCCAATATTCTTCTCAAAAAGCTTTTTCATTATGGAATTCGTGGTACTTACCTGAGAACCGATCCTTGTCTCCACAGGGACACGCTAAAACTAACTTCTGAATATCAGGTAAGGTACTGCTGCACTCTCTCTATTTTTGTCTTATTTAACAGGACGACAACAATTTGTATCCCTCAATGGAGCTATAGGTCAGCAAATAATCTTATCAGACATGTTTTAGGTCCATTTTTATTTTTAATTTATATTAACGACTTAAATTGTGCAATCAAATATTCCATGGTACATCACTTTGCTGATGACACTAATCTCTTGCACTTCCGTAATTCTTTAAAACAACTGGCCAAACAAATTAATTTAGACCTCAAGCTTCTCTGCCATTGGCTCCAACGCCAATAAAATCTCTCTTAATGCTAGTAAGACTGAGTACACTGTTTTTAAACATGCATTGAAACCTCTCAATTACGATTTTAGGCTTTTTATCAATGGTAAAAGGCTTATACCTAGTGATTGTATTAAATATCTCGGTGTTCTATTAGATTCTGATTGGAGCTTTAGCTAAACTTCGTCATTTTGTGCCTCAAAATGTTCTTATCCAATTTTACTATGCCATTTTTGATTCCCACTTTCAATATTGTAATCAAATTTAGGGTCAGCCAAACAGTCTTGATGTTAATCGTATTGCTGTCTCTCAAAATTTTGCTATCAGACTCATATCTTTTCAATCACGGAAAGCATCATCAGTAACCTGTATAGCAATCTGGGGCTCCTCAAATTCTCTGATATTGTTCAATGTCAGAACATACTGTTTTTGCATAAACGTCCCGAAGAAACCAATCAATTGCAAGCTTACTTACACTCTTCATCATATGTAGATTATTTTTTTTCAAAATTATTGAATTTCACTATTTTAAAGTGCTAAGATATCTGCTTTTGGTAACGAAAACATTAATTACTATCATGAGTATAACTTGTTTTTTTCTAACATTAATTAGAAATATAATGGCAATACACAATTCAACAGAGGAGGAATATTTTTTTAATAAAAGAATGGTATTCATTCAAAGAAAAAATATTTTTCTATTGCATTGTTTCATTGTCTAGTTATCTTTATTTTTAACAGATGATGGGAACCACCTTTAAAACTGCTAATAGATACCATGTTTTTCTTCAAAATTGTAATTATGTTTAATATACTTATCTTTAATGGTCCCATAGAACATAACAGTACAGTAATATATTTTATAGTTAAATTTAATTATATTATTTAGTGTATCATAATGGTATGATGTATAATGTGTGTATCCAATTCATATCCTGCACAATAATATATTTTATAAGCTAAACCGAATGGAAGAGTGATTTTTGAGCATTGCTTCAGGCTATGATAGGAAATTTCACTGCTCTCCACAGTGATTTAATGTAATTCTGTCTTGAAAAAGGTGTTCCAATTGTTTATTTGACCTGAAACTTTATCAACTTCATACTGTAAGGACATGAAATCCTAATGCTATGTTAAATTTGGGTGGTGTTTAGCCTTGCTATGAAATTTTACTACTCTGCTCCACAGTGACCTAACATATTGTTACCTTGAAAAAGGTGTTCAAATTCTTTATTTGACCTGAAACTTTACCATTTTAATAAAATCATATTTTAAACACTGTATAATGTGTGTATGTAAGTCATATTTTGTCTGCTTAGGTTTAATTTTCACTTAGTTTGGTGGGCTACTTTCAATACCGTTCCTTTGATTAAAGTTGTTGTTTTCAATTTCTAGTAATATGACTAACGCCACTGTATCTGAATACGGCAGCTGGAAGAGTCCACTCACTGGTGAACTGGCATGTGATTCCGCTATTGCTATTAAAAGATTATATGTAGATTCCCATAATCCTGGTAAGCAGATAACGCCAGCAAGCTATCACAATTTTTATAGAGGGCAGTAAGAATAAATTTAATTTTCGTAGTTGTTACAAGTAGAACATATTGTTGTTGTTCACACAAGACACAAGAAACAGGCTATAAATGTCAAATGTTATGTTTAACACTTATGAAAACTGGATTTTAACCCATGTTGTGGGGAGTGTTCTCCCACTCTCCCAGTCTTTTTTCTAAACTTTTTTTCTGTGTCTGCTAAACTCTTGAAATTTGTTCACATTTTAAAACATAAAAAAATCTAATTCACATCATTTTGGAGATTTTCAAGGGATATTTCTCGAAACCACCTCTCATGAAATCCTTGAATAGAAGTAACAAAAATACAAATGACAATAACTCATTTAATATTTATGTTATGGACTTAAAGGAGCACTCTCCCGGTGGTCGATTTAAATGTCACCCATTATGGACTTAAAACCTCGATTGATAATTAATTGCTTTAATATCATAGAACTGACATTAAAATTATGGCTTCACATTATCATAACATATCATTTAGTGATATTATGTCGGGTATTTTGAATTTTTATTTTGACAATTTTGGTGCATTATTCCGAGGAAGCTACATGCTATTATGAAAACCCTGGAAGATATGTTAATTATCAAAGTATTCTCTTACAGAAACTCAGATACTTTCCGTTTTTAAACACAAAATCTATAACAGAAATTTAAAAAAGGCCTTTGAAATTGTATAAACCCAGAGCTTATTATCAACATTTCGAAATAAGCTGATAATTTCTATTTTAGAAAAATCACATTTTCCATGCACTTATTATTAATTATAACTTTTTCATAAACTTTTTTCGTGATACATACAGTACACTTAATTTTTTGTATATTTAAGGCATTGGCTAACATATTTATGTCAAAGTCTCCTGATTTTTTTTACCTTTTCTATGATTTTGTCTGACATGATATAACTTTCTTTGCATGCAATCTTGATATCCAAAAAGTATCTTTAAAGTTTGCATGACATTGCGGAGGAAGCAATACTCAAGTGTTTTAAAGAAGATTGTAAAGGTGCAAAACAGACAGGGCAACTTCACAGGATATTAACAGAATCTTAAATGAATCCTAACAAGATCTTACATATCCCAGAAGAAATGGTGCAGGAACAAATAGATTAAAGACTCTATATAAGATCCTATTAGCTCATGTTGTTATCAAAAATTCAAGATCTTTAAATAAATCTTTAGGATCCTGAATAACATCTTAAACCACTGGAAGGATCTACAATATAAGGATCCTGGGATACCCATTTTCATCGTTTTTATAATAATTATTTTAATGTGAAAACAGTTTCTTTGCACACTTCAGCAATTTTAAAAATTTAATGATAAAGAAAAAAGCAAACATACTAATGGGAGATTTATTATTTTCTAAAAATAAGCTTAAAACATTCTGTATCATTTTTCTTCATTGTTTTTCTTCAAATATAGGTACGATTATATATATACTTATTATTTTGCAGAACTGGTTTACTGGTCTGAGTTGCATCCAAAGGAAAATGGGAATACAATTGTCTTCTGCAAAAATGTGAATAATCTATCTGCTGCGGCAACTCGTGTAACGCAGGACACATACAATGTTCTCAATACTGTTCATGAATACGGAGGCGCTGCTTACTTTGTAAATGGTGGAACTGTTTACTTCTCAAATGTTGCTGTAAGTTGTATTTTTTGTTTTATTTATTTATTTATTGTTATTTATTTATTAAGGATACTACTATTTTACATTAATAAGTTGAACAAATTTATGTACACTGCAATACTATAATTTCCTAGTGGCCTCGGCCTTGAAAGGGGAAAAGATAAAAGAATAAAAAAATAAATTTCTTAACATTTTACAGGACCACAAGATTTATTCACAATCTTCAATCACAGCAGAACCAAAAGCAGTTACTCATGGACCAGAAAATTATTACCGATATGCAGATGGTGATTTTTCTAAAAATTCAAATTTTTTCTTTTGTGTTCGAGAAGATCATAGTGAGGTAGCTACCGATCCAAAAGCAGAACAAACTAATACAATCATCAGTGTGAATGTATCAACTGGAGATGAAACTATTGTTGTAAGTTTGTAACTAATCAGTTTCAGTCTTCGAAATTCACTCTGGCAATCATCTGTGGAGGTGTGCAATTGTACATAATTTTCAGTCGGACCAGTGATGTTTAAATGCATTCCTCCACAGGTGATTGCAATAGTGAATTTCCAAGACTGAGTTTTAGTTTTAGGTACATATTTCTTAATATAATGATGGCATGGACATTCAAGCCTGAAAATAACAGTTGCATATGTGATGTGGGGGAGTGTCAAAAGCACTCCTCCATAGGAGAATCTAGCAATGTTTTGGGGTTTGGCGTTGAATGGGTGACAATAAAGGGGTTCGGATATTTGTTGAAATGTCATTCTAACTTAAAGAACATCACTTTTTATAGGCCAAATATATTCCTCATATGTTTCTATAATTCCGACCATGCGTTGACAACTGGAGAACAGTTAAGGATTGTCTCAAAAATACGTACCAAAGAAACCAATCCATTACAAGCTCATTGACCTAAGCACACTTCTGTACAGACTCATTTTTAGCCCACCAAACAAAGTTTGGATAGGCTATTGCTATCACCTTGCGGCGGCGGCCTGCTTTTCTTGAATCATTTTTGAAATTTGGTGCTTGCATTTGTGGCGATATTTTAGAAGGGCTTGACAAAATTTCGATTTTGTCAACTCGGTCCCGCGTTTTGGGTCCAAATTGCATTTTCGGGCCAATGGACCAAAAAGCCGTGTTAAAAGCCTGAAAGTTGGTTATGTCATTCTAGGCAATATTACGGGACCGCTCAATTTTGTCAATTTGGGACCAAGTATTGGTGAAAAAGGGATTGTTTTAAAAGTGGAGACTTAGATAAATTTCGAGAATTTGATTTACAGTACATTCACCAAAAATGATCAATTTATGATTTTTGTTGGCTTTGAGATTTTTTGAATTCTGTTTATAAGGGTTTGATCAGAGTCACATTTGGGCTTATTTGGACTTATTTGGTTTTATCAATATTTTTTATTTCTGTGAGACTCTGACCACATTCACCAAAATGATCAATTTATGATTTTTGTTGACTTACAAATTTTTTGATTTTTTTTTTACTGTTTATAAGGATTTGACCAGATTATGTTTGGACTTGACTTTGACCACAAATCTTTGTTGGCAGCCATTTTGTAGCTCTCTCCTCAATTTTTTGAGATAATATTTTTTATAAAAAATATCTTTAAAATTTCAAGAATTAAAGTCTCCATTTTGATTTTGGGAAGCTTCCTTCTTTAGGGCCATAAAACTTTAAAATGCCAATTAGAAATATAATGACAATACACAATTCAACAGAGGAATATTTTATTAATAAAATAATAAATTAGAAGTATAATGACAATACACAATTCAACAGAGGAATATTTTATTAATAATAGAATAAATTGTTTTAATGAATATGTAATCATCTATCATTCTTTATCTCTTTTTAATTTTAATAACAGATGATGACAACCACCCCTTTACTTTAAAATATTTATCCTTGATAGGAAATTTCACTCCTTTACAGTGACCTGACATAATTTTACCTTGAAAATTGTGTTCCAATTGTTTATTTGACCCGAAACTCTACCATCTTAATAAAGACATATTTCAAACACACTGTATTAATGTGTATGCAAATCATATTTAAGTGCTTATGTTTAACTTTCACTTGGTTTGGTGGGCTACTTTCAATACCGTACCTTTGATTGTTGAATTTTGTCAATTTTAGTTGATTTAACCCTAACAAAAAAGTTGGTTTTGGAGCGAAATTTTAATCCCTAACACATTTCTCCAAATAACAGTAAATAATCTTGAGTGTTGCAATGATTAGTTGCTCTTACCGTGTAGATGTGTAAATAATTAACGTACACACACAAAACGAATTATTTTTTATTTAAATTTTAAGGTTTCTGGTAATGATTTCTATTCCACTCCTCGCGTATCGCCTGATGGTAGTAAGTTGTGTTGGGTGACATGGAAACATCCTAATATGGTATGGAATATTTTTTAATTCTCAATATATTTTCTTATTCAATTCTAAT
The DNA here is from genome assembly GCA_032360805.1 of Neoturris breviconis. Classification (NCBI taxonomy): domain Eukaryota; kingdom Metazoa; phylum Cnidaria; class Hydrozoa; order Anthoathecata; family Pandeidae; genus Neoturris; species Neoturris breviconis. Next base: position 7,057 of record JAULBZ010001958.1, read on the forward strand.
TTTTTTACTGACTGCTTGTAGCATCTATGTTTTCTATATAAAGATCTGCTTTCAAGTACTTAGCATTCAGAGTATTCTATGCTAGATTCATCTTATTAAATTCAATTATTCTCTATATACCTTTATATTTACAGACCTCTGAATTTACGATGGCATTCCCCTGTAGATGAGCATCTTTGGAGGCTAATTTACAGCCAACCCTATAAATTATCACTAACCCAACCCTTTCAGACTTCGAATAAAAGTATAGACCCTCTTTCATAGAGGTTGTAATTATAATGATGTTTAGATTGATTTCTTAGTCAATGATCCTCAAATCAGTGATCATGAAATTGCTAACGATCAAATAGAACAAAATTTCAAACATCGTACAGAAGCATGTCTTGAAGATGCACTCCTTCTCCAAAGTGATTATTTGTTCGGATTAGAGCACTACATTTTATTCTACAGAAGAAAGTATTGTGTTTGAAATAAGAACAAATAATCACTGTGGAGGAGGGATTTTTTAGCATTTTTTCAGACTTTCTAGCCTGATGTAATACACAAAAGTCCCTCTTCCATAGTGACTATTTTAAATACTGTACCCATTCTGTGCTTTAAATAAGAACGTATAAAATTACATTGGAGGAGTGTTTTTTGGATGAAAGTTTGGATGGGCTATTATTTATCACTTTGTGGGGATGGTGGCAGCCAGCTTTTCTTATTAGACCGTGTTCCTAAAGTGTTGAAATCTGGTACAACATTCAAGGCTATATATAGATTAACGACTCAATTTTTTTTTTGATTTTCTCCACTCAAGTCCGAGTTTTGAAAAAAATTGTCCAAAATGCATTTTCAGTCCAATGGGCCGAAAAGGCATGGTACCATCCTGAAATTTGATATGGAATTCTAGGCAATATTACAAAACAAGAGCACTGGATTTTGTTGACTCGGGACCAAGTGTCAGTGAAAAGGGATTTCAAAAGGCTTTGAATACTTTTTGTAAAATATTGAATTCGATGAGGTTTTGACCACATTCAGTAAAATTCAGGGGAGAAGTGAAGGCTTTGAATATTTTTTTAATTATGTCATTTTGATGAGACTTTGACCACATTCAGTTTTATTTTATACTCAAATTATAAGGGAAACTTATTAGCTAGACTTTGTATGTAGGGAAGCTTCTTCCTAACTTTTGTTAGAAATTTAATAAATGATAAGGGATGATTTTATAAATGTTAAGTATTGAAGTATCTTCATTTTAATTTAGGGAAGCTTCCTTGATTATTTGTAACATTTGTTATCCCCATGTGAATTAGGAATATAATAGGACATCAGTAAGATTTTAATAAAAAAAAAGAAATTAATTAAAAAATAATATATTTTCCTATAGCGTCGTTCCATTATGTTGTGTTTCTTTTTTAAAATTTTTGGATTAGTCCTTTAAATGTTTATTGAAGGCTAATAGATTACAACTTATACAATATGACTTATTATATCTAATACTTTTGAATGAATACAGCAAAAGAACTGACTAAAATATGTGGCCGTATTAGTTCAATTCCTATTGCTGCACATACTGAAACAAACAGATTTCTTTTCCCGCTGCAATGTCTTCATGGAAGTGAGTCCATTTGTCATATTTTGCCCATGTCTATTTCTAAAGCCCATACAATGCAATGGTTTCCTACTAAGAAATCAGAGAGAAATAACAAATCGTAGTTTATATCTTTGTATTATACTCTTCCTTTCTAAAACAGTTAAGGCGTATATTTGAATCTAAGTAGTAGATATGGCATAATAAATACATTATTATGTCAGTCTCGTCTAAAATATGAAAGACCCATTATTACATAATATTCAAAGGCAACTGACATAATAAGGTCTAATATATATAACCTATATACATGTAGCCTAATACACATAGCCTTTATATACATGCATAATTCATATCAAATAACCTAAAAACATATAGCCTATGCATGCAGCCTATATACATAGCCTATACATATATAACCTATTTACATATTGCCTATATACATGTAGCTTATATGCATGCATGCAATCTATATACATAGCCTATACATATATAAGTAGGTTAATAACCTATTTACATTTTACCTATATACATGTAGGTATATATAGCCTATATGCATGTATCATATGCATCACCAATAAAATATATAGCATTGTATATATAGTGCTATGATGTGCTATGATGTGTAATGTATGGTTGGGTGGTGATATATCGAGGTTTTTTAGTATAGCTTCGGCCTATAATAAATTCTATTTTCAAAAATCACTTTTCCGCAACAATTATTTTGTCTTACTTTATTAAGCACAGCATTTTTCTTTTAGCCTTGGGATAATACTGAAATATGGGTTGCTGATATATCCATTGAAGGTGATAAAATGGTTGCAAGTAACCAGTTGAAGGTATCAAATACCTTTCTTTTATATCAATATACACTGATCCAATTATCATTTGAATGTAACAGGAAGTCGATGTTTATTTTACTTCCATGTTGATGTTCAAACGAGTACTGGTGGAACTGAATAAACCAGGTTATTTGTTTTATGTTTTTGTGAAAGATAAGCAAGTTAGCTATCTATGTATAGTGTGTTAAACAAGCGGAGGTCTATTTCATAGGTTGATTTACATTTCCTATTTAATTATATCGTTTTGGTTACAAGGTTGCTGGGCAGGTGGATGTGAATTTTATGGAGCCAAAGTGGAGTAAAAATAATAAACTGATGTTTATAGCTGATAATACTGGATGGTGGAATTTATATCTTGCTGGAAATGTTCATAGTCCTCATAAAGCAGATGCAAGAAATATATGCCAAATGGATAAGGAAATAGGTGGACCATGTTGGGAGTTTGGAAATCGATCTTATTCTCCTCACCCAACTAATAAAGATTTAGTTGCAGTTTTATATGGAGGTGTATGTATCCTAGTTCTTTATCATACTCAGTGTTTGAAATAAGAACAAATAATCACTGTGGAGGAGGGCTTTTTGAGTATTGCTTCAGGCAAAAAGCCTTAAGCAATACTAAAAAATCACTCCTCTACAGTGATTATTTGCTCTTATTTGAAACGCTAATACTTATTGAGATCCAACTTAAAAATAATTGACCGCAGGAATTCATTTTGGAGCTACAATTGGGATTTATTTATGTTTGTGTAATTTCAAACGCATTTATTTTGGTAGATTAAAAGTGATAATATCTGACTGGTGACCTCATTTTTAACAGATGTAATTGCTTCATCTGGAAATCATGCAAACAAATTAGCCTAGTGGAGATTTGCCTTTATACACATTATTTACGGTTTATTTCAGAAACCTGCCATATTGACAGTTTCAAGTGGAGCTCTTTTATCAATTGATGTGAAAGAAGCACATATAACAAGTTGTATATTTGAACCAGTTGATGGAAAATATATTTACATGCATGCTGTCAATCCAATTGAGCCTCAATGTATACTAAGATATGATCTTGCTACACAAAAAGTTGATACACTTCATCGTTCAGCTGATTCTGTAGTGGACGCGTCATACTTATCAATACCAACACATGTAGAATTCCCTGTAAAAGATGGAACTGGGATGGCCTATGGATATTATTATGCACCAAAGGTATGTGTTTGTACATTGATCTAGTAAGTAAATAATCACTGTGGAGGAGTGATTTCTGAGCATTGTTTCAGGCTAACGGTGATGATTATATTTGGACATACTCCCAACAGTTTTTAACAGGGTGCTTGATAAAAATATGTTTATATAAGATAAATTATCGTGAATACTGTGGAATGTCTTCATTCATTGTGTATGGAGCATGATTTCCTAGTCTAGCAAAGATACAAACTGAAAACCTAATTTCATAATTAATTGGTTTATAATTAATTGGTTCCAGGTATCAATCAAAGTGGAACACCTAAATTCTATTTTAGTCTAGAGATTGTTTTCTTCCAGTGAGCTTTTGAAGAGGAAGTAAATCTGTTTATTCGCGGAGAGGGGTAAATGATTGATAATAGTCTAAATTACATTGTAGTATCTTCAGCTACAAAGCTGGACATACATCTTCAAACTTTATTTCAGGTTAAATGGATAAGCATCCTCCATTTGTATACAAGGCAGGGTCATCGTTTTTTGACTTACATAGGTGTCCGGCATTATCGAATGAAAATGTATATTTCTAATATGTCCTTTCTTATAGAATGCTGACTTTAAAGGACCAGAAGGAAGCCTTCCTCCACTTTTGATAAAAATTCATGGTGGTCCTACAAGTGCCGCTAGCTTAAGTTTGGATCTTGGTAAACAATATTTTACGTCTCGTGGTATTGCAATTCTTGATGTTGATTATCGAGGAAGTACGGGATATGGCACAGCTTTTAGAAAAGCTTTGTATTTAAAGTAAGTCTTCTTTACGAAATAAGAGCCAAATAATCCACTCAGTGCTCAAAAATCAATGAGAATAATAATAATATTTTGTTTATGTCACCCCCCCCAGAAATCTACAGAGGAGTTAACAATCTTCATACCGAAGAAACCAATCCATTGCAAATTCGTTGACCTAACAAACTTCTGCACTAGATTCATTTTTATTGAATTTTGTCAATTTTAGTTGATTTAACCCTACCAAAGAAGTTGGTTTTATGTACATATATGTCTTAATACTAGTTCTGCAAATATGCAATATATCCTATTCATGTAGCCAATGGTATTTCCTCAAATAAATACCGTTTATTTTTTATCGAAATTAAAATGTACGGAATTTATTGGAGGGCGGCATTTATTTCAAAAATCTAGTTTTCAGCACAGCTCAACCGTGTTGGAAGATATTATTTACTTTCAAGCAATTTTTTTCTACCTTTTTTTAAAAAACTAGAAGCCGAATCAGCTTGAAAAATCACACCAACGACCTTCTATCTAAAATGACTTGTAGTAGAAAACAATGAAAATGCAGAGCTATAAACAAATTCCAATTTTTATTGTGTAATTGCTTGAATAATGCAGTAACTTACCATATTATATCTACACGCCAATAACAAGCAACTGATAAACAACAACTCAGCCTGTAAAAAATAATCAATACTGAGGTTCAACCGAAAAATTGTGTTGCTTATAAAAAAAGCGTATATTAAGAAAAACGGGCTGCCGAGCTTTGTTTTACAGACTAACAATAAATGCCAAATTTGAAATCAGCAACATCAAATTGAGTCACGTACCAATTTTCATCAAATTTTTCTTTTTCAGCCCAAATTTGCGGCAATCAATTATTTTTTGGTTAAAATTTTGAAAATTGAAAATCAGATTTGAAATCAGTACCATCAAATTAGAACGGTACCAATTTTCATCAGAAACGAACTACTTTTCATTTTTGGCCCAAATTTGCCCAAAAAGGGTACTTTGAGTCATAAAATTGAAAATTAAAAATCAGAAATCAGCAGTATTAAATTAGGTCAGATTCCAAATTTCGTCAAAAACAAAGCAATTTTTATTTTTGGCCCAAATTTGCCCAAAAAGGGTATTTTTGGGTCTAAGTTTTGAAAATTGAATATCAGATTTGAATTTGGCACCATCGAATTAGGACAGGTACCAAATTTCATCAGAAACGAACCACTTTTTCATTCTTGATTCAAATTTGCCTAAAAGGGATACTTTAAATTTAAAATCAAATTTGGAATCAGCAGCATCAAATTAGGTCAGATACCAAATTTCATCAAACACGAAGCAATTTTCATTTTTGGCCCAAATCCCAAATTTACCCGAAAAGGTTATTTTTGAGTCTAAATTTTTAAAATTGAATATAAGATATGAAATCGGGACCATCAAATTAGGTCAACTATCAATTTTCATTAAAAACGAAGCAATTTTCATTTTTGGCTCAATTTGCCTGCTCATTCTTGTAACGTAACGTAACGTAATATGTGCGTTAAAATCCAAAATCCTGTCTCACAGAAATGAAAAACGACGAAAGGCTATTTCAATAAATCATACTCTCCTTCGTCAAGGTGTGATTTAATTATTCCACCCTCTCAAGGCCGAGACCACTGCTAGAAGATGGAGTACTTGACCCTCTCCAGACCTTGTTCTTTCTCCTGAATTCAACTCTCAATCTAATATATATACCCAGAAAATTGGCTGGAACCACTTTACAGTGGAATAGGTGCTTTCATGGATGCAAATCGAGGGGGATTTGAACTGGTGACCTCCGGATCGTAAGCACCACTGCTTAACCGCTGAGCCACTACTGCCTTATGCGGTGAATTCAAAAATTAAAAACCTCAATAGACGTTAAAATGATAGAATCTGTAACAAAGGGCATTCCCCTTAAATAAGGCATTTATTGAAAAGCGGCATTTATTTGAGGCTGGCATCTGTTAAGCTTCTTGATTTAGATAAAAATGTAGCGTTTAGAGGGTGATGTTTAAAAGAGGAAATACCGTATATGATAATGTTAAACATGTATTTTCCACTAACTCTGGTATGATAACGAAACTTTCCCCGGTTGTTTTTCATCATGAAAGGAATCAGTTGAAATTGTTAGTTTTGATGAAAAGATATAATGACTTTATTTTTGTAAAATAATTAGAATTGATTAAAAAATATTTTCTGAATCAAAAGTTATGGCTTCTTAACCCTATTTCAACCGGTCCCTTTGGGAAAAGAGTAAATTCCGGGGGTGGGGGGTGGATTCCGCCCCCTCCATAGCTTTTGAACGACTAATAGTATAATCGATGAAACTTGGCAGGCTAATGGAAATGCTTGTTTGCCCAACCCAAATATACGAAAGGCTCAGGCCAAATAGGGTTAACAATATATAATTTTGTAGACCTGTAAAACATACATTTTTTTAACTTCATTCACTTTAGGGAATAGTTTGTTAGGGTTAACAATATATAATCTTTAAGCACCACTTTCTATTCAGCGCATCTCTATAGATCCGAATTTTAAATAAGCGCTCTAGCCTTAATGGAGCATTGGCAGTATGTATTTATATTTTATGTATTTACGGTTGATTCAACTAGGCTCAAAATTCACTACGAAAGCCAAAATATGACATTCCATTAGTAGTAATTGATGTCACATGATTGGGTTTTGCAATGATTTTTTTGCTTAGTGCAAAGCAGTCTATGTAGTTTTGATATCAATCAATTTTTCGATTTTTTTATAGCTGGGGCGTACATGATATTGATGACACCTGCTCGGGAGCTTTATACATGGCTGATAAAGGAAACGTTGATAGACAAAAATTACTTACGAGTGGTGGATCCGCTGGTGGCTACACCACACTTGCTGATTTAACATTCCGAGATGGTATTTTTTCTGCTGGTGCAAGTTATTATGGTGTCAGTGATCTTGCAGGTTTAGCTGAGACAACACACAAATTTGAAAGTCGTTACCTTGACAGTATGATAGCTCCCTATCCAGAAGAAATTCATGTGTATCATGAACGTTCGCCTATTTACAGTAAAGAGCTGATTCAAACACCGTGTGCATTTTTCCAAGGTGCTCTTGATAAAGTTAGTATAACTTACGACCGTATCTCATTTTAGCTCCCTTTCGAATATAGCCCCGCCCTCGTATTTGAGCCCCTCCTAAGAAGAATTATTCTAAATAAGTGCCCTTTCTCTCGATTTAACACGATTTAACAATAAAATAATAAAGATTTCCTTCAATTTTTTCTATTTAAATTTTGCACAAATTCACCCTCTTTTTTGAACAGTTTAGCTTTGTAAATTTTTAGCCCACCAAACAAGTTTGGATGGGCTATTGCTATCACTTTTTGGCGGTGGTGGCAGCCCACTTTTCTTAATAGACCATGTTCCCGAAGGGCTATGGCATTTTGAAATTTGGTACCAGCTTTGTGGCAGTATTCTAGAAGGGCTCGTCAAAAAATTTTCTCGGTCCCGAGTTTTGGGCAAAAAAGCAACGTGGTACCGTCTAAAATTTGGTTATGGCATTCTAGGCAATATTACGAGACCGCTGGTCAATTATTTTTCAATTCCGTCAATTTGGGACCGAGTATCGGTGAAAAAGAGATTTTTTTAAAATTGGAGACTTAAGGATTTGACCAGAGTCACATTTGATATTTCTATGAGACTTTGACCACATTCACAAAAATGTTCAATTTATGACTTAAATTTTTTTTGAATGTTTATAAGGATTTGACCAGAATTGCATTTGAAAATTAACTTTTCTATGGGACTTTGACCACATAATGATAAGCAATATTTTTTGTAAAAATAATTTTTAAAATTCAATTTTGAAATAAATAAAATGTGAACATTACATTTATAATAAAACTTGTATAGTGCTTTCTAATGAAAGAACTTAGGGACTATAAAAGTTTTATTATAAATGTATTAAGATGTAATTGATTGTAGTTAAGTTAATGAATTTATTAATTATACCCATTGGAAATTGGAAGTAAAAAACATTATTCTATAATAACATTAAATTAATTTAAGGAAATGCATTCTGCTGTTGCATTGTTATATTTATTATCTTTATTTTTAATTTTAACAACAGATGATGAAAATCACCTTTTATTAGATGTTGTGTATATATAGTTAAATGTCAGTGCTGATAAAAACCATGTTTTTATTAAACTGTATTATGTATAATGTGCTTATTTTTAATAGTCCCTTAACACAAAACAAATATATTACAAGTTAAAGTATACTTTATTATTCATAGAAACATGGTATATAATACTATATGATATGTAATTATGTATGAAACCTGTATATTATATAATTATTATATTATGATGTATGATGTACAGTGTGTATGTGTATGTATGCAATTCATATCAACTGTGAAGAAGTGATTTTTAAGTATTGCTTCAGGTTATGATATGAAATTTCATTACTCTCCTCCACAGTGACTTGACATAATTTTACCTTGATAATGGTGTTCCAATTGTTTATTTTGACCTGATACTTTATCAACTTAATAAGGACATAAAATCCTAATGCCATGTAAAATTTGGGTGTTTATCTTGGATATGAAATTTTGCTTCTCTCCTCCACAGTGACCTGACATAATTTTACGTTAAAAAAGGTGTTCCAAATGTTTATTTGAACTGAAACATTACCATCTTAATAAACGCATATTATCTCAAAAATTGTATAATGTGTGCATGTAAACATATTTATGTGCTTAGGTTTAACTTTCACTTGGTTTGGTGGGCTACTTTCGATACCGTACTTTTGATTGTCAAATTCGATGTGTTACTGTATTGTTATGATCAATCAGAAGCTAAACTTCTAACAGTGATATTTATTATATCATCTTCCCGTGTTAAGTTTGACAAATAACAGTATGTTTTTGGACTGCATTCGGAATTAAGAAATAATCATGGTGTTTTTTCTTATTTTGAACATTGGGAGTAAGATAGTTTTCTATATGTTTTAGGTAGTACCACCTGAGCAATCAGAAGCGATGTTTAATGTTCTAAAGGATAAGAAAGTTTCATGTTCTTATGTTTTGTTCCCAGGTAAATAATTATTACACCAATCTGTGAAGTTTCAAAAACCCCTTGCTATTAGTAGACACACCTCCTACAATTAGGTAATGGATAGTGGGCTGGTACCTTACTACGAAAATCAATGACGTCAATATCTACTAATGGACTATACTCTTTTGGCTTTCACACGGAAATTTATGGTAATTTTTCGTTGCGACAGTTATGACAGTTTTGCTTTTATTTTGACCACTGTCATTTTCTCCAAAATATCTGAATGCTTTAGGTGTATTTTCAGGTATGTGGTAGAGTGAGCTACCGTAAATGTCTGATTAAGCGCCGCTAGACTAGGTTATAGTCGTTAGTATGCTAAATCCAGAAAACGGGAAAGATATCAGGGATAATTGGAAAATCGAAATTTAATCATAAGCAATGGCCTGAGCCTGCTACGCGGTGCTTATTTAATTTTTGGAATTTTTGGTGCGGCGCTTATGCAAGGTACTTGCCAAGCTGTGGTGCCCATGAGCTATTGTAGACGTCCACATATAGCAGTATCCATGAGCTATTGTAGACGTCCACGTATAGCAGTATCTATGGATAGCAGTATGGAATTTTACCTGTTGTGCGTGCTGTTTACGCTGCTATATAAACATAGGAGGACTAACCTCGTTGCTATGTTTTTTTCAAATAAGCGCCGCACTTGCAATAACTTCCTTTGTTTTCTGCCATGACTTATGTCACTGCACACAAAGGAAGTTATTGCATTGTAACAAGTTCTACTTTGAGCAGCGATCGCCTCGTTTTCATTGTTTTATGAAAAGGACTATCCAGCAGACAGAAACTTTTTCAAAGTCCGCAGTAATGTCGCAAAACATTGTCTTTACTGCTGAGTTTGGACAAGTTCTTCTCACGAGAGATTAGTGTTTCTCCTAAATAATGTCCGCGGAGAAGGCATGTTAACGATCTTAAAATTGATTGGTATCTGTGTACATTTCAAAATTGATTGTTATCAGTACTACATTTTAAGGTCGTTGACGAAACTCACCTTTTATTTATCTACTTTTATAGATGAAGCACATGGTTTCGATAAGTCAGTAAACAAGCAAAAATCACTCAATGGCGAGTTTTATTTCTACTCGGAAATATTGAATTTCAAACCTGCTGATGAGGGAATAGAGGTAGGTGCTTGTTGGATTTACTAAGCTTGAAATAATTTGACATTTCTAAAATGTTCTTGTGATTTTGCACAAAAGGGTATAAATATTTACCTGTTGCCATACGATATTTTCACGTTAATGATTTCTGAGGCGAAGTAATAGTTTCTTTAAATATAATATAAGATATACGCTCGAACAAAATTATTGCGATATTTGATTAGTTAGTCAGGATGAATTGACAATTGTTTTCAGAAGTACGACTCTTTTGATGTGCGAATCTTTTGAAAGTGAGATTGAGGAGAGTGTGCAAATGAATATAAACACTTCATCAACATATATGTTGTTTTCTCTTTTGTTTGTTCAGTCGCGTAAAACGAGAATACATTAAGACCAATTTTGAACATTTTAAATAGACTACTGTAATGAAATACCAGGAGATTATCACAAAAGTGTATAGTGATAATTCAAGTTGACTCGAGCAGAACTTTTGTGGTATAAAATAAAGACCTGAAAATGTCTTGAGATTACCATGACCCAAATAAGCCACCTCACAAGATAATGAGAACAAGGGTTGCTCAAAGTAGAAACTTCTTTCAATGCAATAACTTTCTTTTTGTTTTTTGTACAGTGACTGAAGTCACTGCAAGTTTCTACTTTGTTCAATCAATGACTCGTTTTCATTATTGTTGAATGGGTCCATGGTATTATAGAAAGGTATTTAGCAGTACGTTCTTACAATATCTTATTTCTAGTATAAGTTACTTACATTTTTATTTCAGATACCAATCGAAAACCCTCCAAACGAGAAGAAATAAACGCTGATTGCATGGCTTTACTTGAAACAACATAACGAGATAGATTAGATTATTAGATTAGATTAAACTCTGGTATCCCACTTCTTAAGTCTTAATTACGAATTACGCATATGTATCTTGCAATATCTTACAATATCATACAAATAATAATTATTACAAATATCATGGTCTTCATTTTTCATACTATCCTCTCACAAAGTATGTCCGAACCCTGGAATATCAAAGGTTGACAGGACGTCGATTAGACTTCTAGACAGACAAAAGGCATCTTTTCAGCCTTTTTACTTTTGCCATAAATTCGTACCAATCTATGCGAAACAAAAAGAACTCATTTAGCCCACATCTTTTTTTACAATATCCTGATTTTCCCTAAAACGTTCAATTCCAGTCTAATTTGTATTTTTAAAGATATAAAAGGGTCGAAATAGCCATAGATAAACCTATTCGCAAATACATGAAAAATGCTCAAGTAGAACTTGTTACAGTGCAGTAACATCCTTTCTGCGCAGGACTAGCCAAAAAAAAAGGTTATTGCATTGCAACAAGTTCTACTTTGAGCAGCCAACGCCTCGTTTTCATGTATTTGTGAATAATTAAAATAACAAACACACGAATAAGAATTTAAAACGAAACTATGTTGGGGGATGGGGTTTATCTCCATGAAGAAATATCGGAAAACTTTGCGCCCAGTGGACAAAAACTTGATGTTCAAAGTATGCACTAACGTTTGTCTTTACTGCGGACTTTGAACAAGTTTTTGTCCACTGGTAAGTATTGCCATGAGTGTATGTATTTAATTGGAATATCAAAAGAGAGTGTTTATATCTTTTTCTGGATAGGAAATCTGTGGATGTAAAAAGGAGCAGATTTGTGATAAATAAACTTTGATCGACACTAGCAATTGTTGTTGAATGTATCATGACACGTTGATAGATGAAAAAGAATAAGAAGTATAGGTAAAACTTTGGTAAAACCTCAGTGATCAAGTTGTTACAGAATTCAAAACAGAACAATGATATTCGAAAGTATAGTTTAGTGAAAATTGGAAAACGAGAAGCAATAGACATCTAATGAACCTACAGTAAAGGGGGAATATCTCGAGGACGGTAGGACCACATATCCTTTTTAAAAGCAGCCAACGGAGTTTTTCTTAAAAATTGGTGTTCTAAGGGGTTATACTGGCTGGAAGAGGTACAGGTGGGTATTTGCCCTGTTCTTTTTAATAGTAATTGTCTCCTGGCTCGGGAAATGATTTTCTGTGTTGGCGTTTCATTGTCTGGGAAATTAAAGGTACATAATCACCTTTTTTGGTCAAATTTTTAATATCTATGTCAAATGGATCAGCGACACACACTGAACATAATCCGAGAATTTCAGATTCTAAAAATGTCTAGAAGTGACAAAACAAGCGATTCTTTCCTCTAAAAACAGAAAATGTTTGTCAAACAAGATGGCTGCCACATAATTTCCTACGACTTCAATCAATTATATCTTCATTAATATTCATTCTTATGGAGTCAAATCTTCAGAATATGTTCTCAGCAATATGAACTTTCATCTTGACTATAGAAGAA
>JAULBZ010001959.1:0-20052 GCA_032360805.1 Neoturris breviconis
CGTTAGAACAACGTTCTTTGAACGTTGTTCTAACGTTATTTTTCTGACTTTGAACAGGTTTTTGCCGGCTGGGTAATAGCACAGTCAATAATAATATGTAACATTCCGATTTTTCTTTTAATCCCTGATTCTGTGCAGAATCTACTCATTTCCAAACTAAATGTTTTAAACCCTTTGCGAGTTTCAACAATTAAAACAGTTAATATTATTGTTAATATTATGTCACCATGAGAGAAGAGTAATCGATAATATCAACAAGAATGTATTCACGTGAAAAAGTGGTTTCAACTCTCAGGGAAAAGTAAAAAAATAAATGTTTTGAATTCGAAACGTTTTGAAATTTTCAAATTTGAAAAAGTATAAAAGGATTGTCCATTTCATTATTTATTATTTGTAACTTATATGTATACAGTGTGATTATTTGTGACGAGTCAATCGACCGTACAGTGTGATTATTTGTAGCAGAAAATCTTTGTATTTATTCGACCGCCAATATCGCTAAAGTGTGTTATATTGTTATTCCATGATAATGGTTGGCACTTTCATACCCGTGACAAAAAGTTTTCTATCAATAAAAAGACAAAAAACGCCAGGAACTGTTAAAAAATTAAGAAAAGTAGCAGTAGTCAAGGTGATTTTATTTTTAACCCTTCATTAGTATGGTGTGGACCTCTTGAATTTTGCTGTGAAAGTAACATGATAAAAAATTATTATTCGGGAGGTTATTTTCTTACATATTTTAAATATCTGCATCATACTTTTGTGATTTTTTGCCCACTGAACCGTCTAATACCTTCCCATGAATTAACAAATTTCTGGGGGTACCCCACCATACTAACAAAGGGTTAAACTTGTAGTGTTATACACGAATAAATAATGACGCTCAGCTGGGTAAAAACTTGTTCAAAGTCAGCAGTAAAGACACTAGAACAACATTGCAGACTTTGAACAAGGTTTTGACAAACGTCGACGTCGAATCAATTGCGTCTATCTTGATTGCCGTTGATGTGACGTCTTCAGACCAAACTTCCCAGTCGACAAAAACCTGTTTAACAGCATCTTCGTTCCCAGATCTTCTTACCTTTTCGCCGCTGTTCCGTATTTCGAAAAGGCAAGAAGCCCTAGGAACGTGGTTGGTTCAACAGGTTTTTTCCGGCCGGGTTTAATCCTATAGTCTTTTTCGTAAAACAATGAAAACGAGACGTTCGTTGCTCAAAGTAGAACTTGTTACAATGTAATAACTTCCTTTGTGTGTAGTGACTTAAGTCTACTTTGAACAACGAACACCTCGTTTTCATTGTTTTATGAAAAGGTCTATTAAACCCGGGCTTTTTTGGCCTGTGTATGCCTGGGGGGCAATTTATTTCTAAACCAATAATGCTTGTGACTTCAATACAAATACTTTGACACAATAAAATGACTTGGTAACGTCACTGGTACCTGCTATGACGTCATCAATAAGTTTGGATTTTCGGTCTGTATAATGCTGTAAAATGGTAACGGGCTATTATTTGCGAACCACTAACGCTTATGACATGAAACTTGGTACACATACAGAACAACTCAATACAAACACTTTGGCATACAAAAATTAACTTAGGGACGTCACTGGTACCTGTTATGACATCATCTGCAACATTAGATTTGCGGTCTGTAAAATATACTATCTGATCTGTAAAATGTCACATCTGGTCTGTAATTTATAAACATTTCAGGTATCTAATTTATTCTTTCTTTAAATAGTATTTACCTGTTGAAAATATAGCCGAGCAACAACAGACTGTTTTAAAAATGTTGTATTTTCAAAAAATTACCGCCTGTTCAGAAATAAGATACCCCCGGAGAAATAACGCAGATATCCAAAATAACATTTCATAATTCTAATCCTTAATAAAAGTTAGGAAAAGTCACAAACTTTCAATACCACACCATTAATACAAAATAAGTTATCGCCAAATGAAAATGGCGCGACTCAATACGAAAGCAGCCAACGGAGGTGTTCTTAAAAATAGAGTTTCTAAGGGGGTGTACTGGCTGGGAATTAGACCTGTTCTTACCTTTCAGGCAAAAAGGTACAGCTAGAGATTTGACCTGTTCTTGTGCTATTATTCACCTATTTATTAACCTCGTGGTATCCATGCCACCTTTCTAGATATCACAGTTGATGACGGCATATTTGTCTAGAGATGATTTCCCATTTTTTATTGTCCGTATGCCAGATGGTAACATTCCTTCTCATGTGTTCTATGGTTCTGTGATGTCAAAACATTTGTGGATAGATAGAGCAACACTACGCTTTAGTGACTTCTTACCCAGAGCAGCAGTTCTCCTTCACAGAATGATTAAACAAGGTGGTTCAGAACAACAACTACTGAAGCAAATATCAGAAGCAGTAAATAGACACTATTCTTAGTTGACAGTCGGATGGGAGGAAGAGCCACTAACTGGTGTGGATTCCCTGAGGACATTAAACTTCCAAGCTTGCTTGCTTGCTTGCTTGCTTGCTTGCTTGCTTGCTTGCTTGCTTGCTTGCTTGCTTGCTTGCTTGCTTGCTTGCTTAAATTTCGAAGATTAAACGCTAAAGTTTGTATCAAGAAAGATTGAATTTCAATGATGGTTGCAGTGGACTTATACCAGTTCTTGAGAAAACTGGGTTGAGCAATGGTGACTATATGAAAGGACACTTACTGAAACACGACGAACTACGAATAAGTGATATGCAAATCAAAAACAAATGACTTATTGAGACAGACTACACTGTTACCCATTTTCAAAGATTTATCGAATAAAAAACTTTTATCGAAGTGCACTCACGGACAAACTCAGAATAATAACGAATCGTTGAATGGAGTAATTTGGAAAAAGTGTCCAAAATCAGTAGCATATGTGTCAAGAAAAGATTTGGAAATTGCAGTTAATTCTACTGTAATAGAGTTTAATGATGGACTTAGTGGACTGCTTTCTGTTTATCGGTCACTAGGTATGATAACTGGCCATTTTTTCAAAACAATACGTTCCTTTATCCATGCTTTATCTCATCTCAGACAATCGCAATCAGTTGCCGACGAAAAGGTGCTCTTTAAATTATAGACAAAAATAACTCCTGGTAGTTTCTGCAAGGGAGTTAGGGAGTATCGACGGTTACTGGAATTTGCTTGCTTCCCTAAATTTTTCCATCCCCCCCCCGCGGTTTTAAGTCTTTCTGTGTTGTGTTAGTAAATGACTTCTCGAACTCCCAAACTCATCCCCAATATCGTGCCATCGTGATGTCAAAATAACATGACGATGTAACTAATTTTGGGGAGGAGGTTGGCAAACACTGACCCTGCTGGCAACAGAGCCAGTGCCCCGAAGATGGAAAATCGGGTACAAGGTACTTGCTAAGGTGGTAGTTGCAGGTACTTGTATTAACCTCCTCAACACACACGCGGTCGATTTATAGGTGGTAACACCGCTCGGCGTTTGTAAATAGGAATTTGAGAGCGTTTTTGTTTTGTCTCCGCGGCTCGCATAATATATTGTGGTCGTACAAATCTTCTAGTTGGTATTTTTGACCTTGGTGGTGTTGGTACAATATTTGGTAAATGTACTTTTGATTGTTCTTTTTGTTGTCTTAAATCACCAAGTAAAGCTTTTGCGTATAATGATTTGTGATGATATTTATTTTGAGCTACTTCAACGTGCACCTGGAGATGTTGAACATATACACCGAGTTGTTGTACTTTTGCTTCGAGTTGTTCATTTTGTCGACTCTCCAGAATAAACCGTCTTGCGATCTCTTCCCTTTTAAGTTTGTGTTGGTATTCGAGATCTTTCATTTTTCTTTTAAGATGTTCTACTTCGTTCGACACATCAACTTCATAACCTTTCTTTACCAAAAGATGACGAGCAACTTTTGAAAACATTTTTACCGATTCAATCAAATATATAACAGCTGACAGCTGAATAATAACAGTTTAAGCTTCAAATATATTAAGCGTGAAGCTGCAATGTCTTGTACAAACTCAAGATTTGTAAAGACTGAATTATCTAAACATCAAATTTTTAATTTGACGTCACCAAAAATTGAAAATTCATTTGACGTCAACTAAAAATAATACAGGATACTCTTTAATTTTTTTTATTTTTTTTTGACACACGTGATCAAAATATTTATTTTAAATTAAACGTCGTCTTAAAAAAATACTTGGTAATGACGAGGTCGATTGCGCTCTTCGATCTTTTAAATACAGAATAATTATCAATACGCTGAAGAATACATGAGAGAAGAAATTGAAATACAAAAACCAACAAATCGAAACATTTAACTGCCAAGGTCTTACAACATCAACGATAAAACAAACGCATGCTGGCTGATGATTTCGAAAAGTACAAAATGACTATTCATTTAGCTGTCCAAGAAACACATCTCAAAGAATATGGATTGCTAACTTTTTGTTCAAGTACCTACAAAGAATACTTATTATACTATTCCAGTCACGAAACAAAATCTGAAAATGAGGTAGGAATACTATTGCTATGTAACATTCATACCGATAGTAACATCCATACCGATAGTAACATTCGTACCGATGGTAACATTCGTACCGATAGTAACATTCATACTGATTGTAACATTCATACCGATAGTAACATTCATACCGATAGTAACATTCATAGCGATAGTAATATTCATACCATAGTAACATTCGTGCCGATAGTAACATTCGTACCGATAGTAACATTCATACCGATAGTAACATTCGTACCGATAGTAACATTCGTACCGATAGTAACATTCGTACCGATAGTAACGTTCATACCGATAGTAACATTCATACCGATAGTAACATTCGTACCGATTGTAACATTCGTACCAATAGTAACATAAACTATTGCTTATGCCAGATGACCACCAAAATTAACAACAAATAAACGCCATACTTAAAAAGCGCTTATGCACCTACATTACAACACGGCGAAAGACACCCCGAAGTGAGAGAATAGCTTTATGCCGATCTGGAAAGTGTAGTAGTACGAAAGCAAAAATCAAGACACGTCACAATGATAACTGAAGATTTTAACGCCAAAACGATCTACATCTACAAAGAATGGTAAGAACTACCACCTGACTATCGGCAAATATGGCAAAGGAATTATCAATGAAAATGGATATCAACTTCTGAACTTTGCAAAGTCTAACAGATAACAAATTATTTCTGCAAACACACTCACATATCAACATGAGAGGCGCTGGAAAGAAGAAATGCTCATATTGATAGAAACACTAATACCACCAGAAAAAAATAGATATAGAAATCAAATTGATTATATACATATACTCCTTAAAATAAACAAAGGAATATTAATTAAAGACTCCCGATCATATGGAGGTATGATAACAACATCTGATCACAAACTTGTGATGGGACAATGTATTTTCAAATGGCAGTATACGGTTAAGCCAAAAACATCGCCAGAAATAAATCTATAAAGTCTGCAAAATCAAGAAATAAAAGATTGCTATAAAACAGAAATCTTTAAAACGTAATACCAATAACAAAAGGATAACCAAGAAAGGTGGTCGCAAACCAAAAGATAACCAAGAAAGGTGGTCTCAAGTTATTGAAAGTCTGATGAAGGCAGCTACAGATGTTTTAGGTATGGTATAAAAAAACCCACAAACACGACAATGATCCAGAAATACTTGTATCAACAGAAGAAAATTAAACTTCAAATAGATAGTAACTCTTTGGTAGATAACAACGATTTGAAAATACAAAGAAATAAAATCATGACACGTGTACAAGCTGCATCATCAAAGATCTTGAAAACAAACGAGTTGAACAACAGGAAATTGAGAATACGAAAGATGATTCAACACGGATGTTTCAACCCATCAAACAAATGCAGACTTATAAAAACAAACGAAGGGACTTTGGCAGCTGATGAAAATGATCTAGCTAAATTGATTGCAGAACATTTTAAGAATTAATTCTTCAAAAATGAAACAAATAAAATTGAAATTGCTCCATTCATATGTGACGAAAACCAAAAAGCTGTCAAAGTGCCGGTATTAATAGGATAAAAGCAAAAATGCTGAAAAATGCGCCTGAAACAGTCTCTGAACTTATATGCAAAATATCAAGCGGAACAGCGAGATCAAACGAAGACTTTTATAGCATTACAAAATCTATCAGATGGAGTAGGATAATTAAGAAGAGACAACTTAGTTGGTTTGGGCATATGATGCGTTAATCAGATGACACACCAGCTAAACTCTCTCTTAATTATTCTCTCCATCATGCTTCCTCAATACCGAGAGGTAGGCAGTTGACCACATGGATGTCAATGATAAAAAAACGTTTTAATTCTTACGGAACAACTTGGGAGAAAGCTTGTGCTTTAGCTCAGAATAAAGAAGAATAGAGTAATTTCATAAATGCACGTTGTAAATTATGAAGTGAAGCCTCACAGATCAATCTCGTTCTTATGGCCTTATGCCTTTATATTCATATAAGGCGAGGAAGTCCTCCTATCAACGAGGTTGATCCATATATCACATGTTATTTTCCATTTAACTTCGTTCCCAGGACCTTTATGTCTCTATACGAAGACGATGGAAGCCATAGGAACGAGTTTTGATCTCCATTATATAAGCAAGTTCCGAACGTTTTCTTGACTTTATTTATTCATTCATATCAATTACGTATGAAAGTTTGAGTTGTAGTAAACGTAGAAGACAGGCAGAGCTGGAATGATTTCTAACCTTATGCCTTAAGGTTGATTTTCAGTGAGTGGATGATTCCGCGTGTAACCCGGGAGACGAAATTCAATTGGTAGAAATTAGACGACACATTATGTGTGACGTCGGTCTGCACTGATGGAGTTTCTTCTTTTGGCTTTCGCGCGGAATTTTCCGCCTAAAGAATATCAACTTTTACTTTTATTTTCTCTCTGAAATATTACATCATGTATATATACATATATACGAACAGATGTTTAATGATGATGATGATCAAAATTTACGCAATTGTTTACTGGCTTAAACCAATTTGTCCAATAGTAGAAAATGAATGTAGGTGTGTATATTACGGAAGCTTGTTAGGGCCATTCACTTAATCGTAATTTATAGACCAGAAAACATAATTTACTGACTAGGTCTTGAGTGTTTTATTTGGAAGTATTTCTTATGTAGTTTGCCTCGCAGGAAACGAAATCATAAAATTATCACACTGTTTCAAGGATATATTAGTTTCTTCTAGTTAAAGTATTTAATAATTTACAGACCGGAAGCTGCAGACATTTCGGACCAGCGCAAAGAATTTTTTTATTCTGATTAATATTTTATGCACATGTGCATACACTGACAGTTTTAGGGAAATCATTGCGATTCCTCAAAGGGAGTTGTTGCATAATGATAGTAAAGTTGTAGAGAAATTGAAACCTTTAAGAGAGTCATTTTATTTTTAAAAGGAGTCATATTAATTTCGACGGAAATGACCCCCTTAAAGAATCGTCTGTTTTACAAATTAAATGACTTCCTAAGACTTCAAAGCTCCAAATATTACGCTCTTAGGGAGTCAATTATAGAGGACGTTCAAAGATTTGTTTGTGCGTTCATGGATTCGTTTGTGCGTTCAAAGATTTTTGGTATTTTTAAATCTTACCTCGATGATGGAGAGTGAGATTGTTAAAATGCAAACTGTGGATCCTGGGGAAAGTTAAAAAAGTTCTTAATCTAGCCTACAACCATTTACATGAGACATTTTACGAATTTCACAAGTAAGAGATAAGTCTGGAAAATGACTACGAGGAGTCGTTAGAGATTTATCTCAGTGATGATTTATCGATAAGTCTGAATAATAACAACAAGGAGTTGCTAGAGATTTATAACAGTGATGTAGCAGTGAGTAGACTCAGGGCTTAGGATCTTAGGTCTTTTTGCAACCTCGACAAACTCTGTTGTTTCGAGCAGCCTAGAACCCAGGCTCTTGGAACGAATTCGAATTTGGACACAATTTGTCCTATTAATCAAAATGTAAGGCTTTTTGTCCAAGTTCAAATTCCGAAATTTTGAGCAAATTGTCTCGAGTATTTATGTTGGGGGTTGTAGCTAAGTGTATTATAAATGGTCTGAATTCCATCCAAGCGATACAGCTCAATGGTGCAGGTTAACCAGATCGCTATTTTTCAAAAAAATGGCAAACATTCTTGTGCCTTCATCTTTAGAACATCACCTTATTTGATATGTAAAACACATGGAAAGGAAGAAAAGGTACTGCTATCTCATCTAACCCTATTCAGGCCAGGGGCACAACGTGTCCCCCTGTTAAACCTTTATTCATAACTTTTGAATGAATGGCTTATATGACTATTTATTTATTTACTCTTTATTTAGGATTGGATAATATACAATAGTGCGTAAATATACTAGTACAAACTACAGTAATTCAGTCCAACTAGACAAATAAAAATTCTGTGGTAAAAACAAGAAAAAGAAAAATCCTTATTTAATAATAAAGTAAAAAGAAAAAACCTAATCTTAGGGACTTCTCATGGTTGTTTTCCGCGTTTATGTTTTACTTGTGGTGTATATTACCCTTTAAAATTCACAAGTTTTATCATAATTTATGACTTTGATTGCAGTTACAAGATATATTACATTATACAACACGCACTTATTTACGACTTATCACTATATGCATTACGCGTTGTATTGTTCTCTTGTGCAACGCATTAAAAATATTGTTTTTACCAAGTTCGTCCCCAGCCCCTTTTATTTTTATTTTTATTTTATTTTCCGAGAAAAATTAAAAAAAGGCAAAAGGGACTGGAGACGAGCTTGTGTATTTACATCAAATTATCGAAGGTCAATTAAAATGCAAAATTTAATATTGACGTTTCGTTGTTACATCTCCTTTTGTTTCTTTCACTATTTTCTTCATAGCACATTGTTTGAAGTATTTTGTAGTATTTGATTGTGGTAAGAACAATAAAATGTATACTTTGTAAGCGTATAAGATAATAAAATTAATTGTATTCAACGAGAATATCGCGTAAAATAAAAAAATGGATTTCCAATAATAGTTTGGTTGAAAGAAAATTGACCAAATAACATTTCCAACAAACAAACATGACAGAAAATTTGCTAAAATTAATACTTGCGTTTCTCGAAAGGTTACTGGTAGATGCCTTGCTCTTATAGATTGCACTGAATTCATTAACAGTATAATGAATATGAATCCAAACTGAATGATGATGTGATTGTCAGTGTTACAGTATTTTTCGCGATATTTTTCTTTATCAGATACGAAATATGCTTGGTGTGGTGCTTTGTATTTAAACGAAACAAACAAAATACATCCATCCACTGTACCAAAAATAAATAAAAGGAATATTTCTATCGCTTTTATTTTAATTATTTCCTTACGTCTCAATTTAATTTTGGTTCGAAAAATACGCAAGAGAGTTCTTGTTTTACTTATGGTGGCGGTAGTTGAAATCGTTAATGTTACCCCTATGCATATAGGACGCAGTGTGCAAATTAAATCATTTGGTTCTCCAATGAAAAGAAATGGTGCTAAAATTACGGTAATTAATTGAGCTGTAAGCTGAATGAACGTCATCATAATATTTGATGATTTAACAACGGGAGTTTCAATATATTTGATAAACAAAAATGCTGTGCATGATACACCACTCAACATTATACCAGATAATGACATCATTATTATACTGGAGTTATCTGTAATTTGTAAAGAAAGGTTATGGTATGTATCAACACAAAACGTTTTATTGATATTTGCTTTCCATCCACGAAAACACGGTTTGCATTGCGCATTACCACTGTTTTTTTTTACGGTATTGTTAGGACATAATTTACATTTCCATAAGAAATTGCTCTCTTCAAAATCAAGAGTATGACCTATAGTACATGTTGGTTTACATATATTAAACAAATGTTTAGTGGGATAATGGTCTTTGAACCGATTTAAAGACAAATAGTCTAGATCCTTGTTGCTCAATACCTTTGTGGTAACTGTTTTGTTACACATAAATGTCTTGTTTATTTCATTGAGAAATAATGATTTGCTACAGTTAAGGTGATAGTTTTCTTGTTCAATCCAAGGACCAAATATAAATCGAAACTTAAATGAGGAAGTGAGTTCATGGTGCAGTGATTTTATGAATTTCGCTCCATAGTGAGGTGCTCTAAATAAAATCTTGGCTACTAAAGGATAACCTTCATGTCTTTTTTGTAAAGTTTTATTCAGTTTCAATATATCCGATATATGACCAAAGTATAATGGATATGTGTCGTGTTGCTTCAATAATTGCTCATCTAATGGCATGCATTGACATGTACGTTCAAATTTATAACAAACACTTACTATTATCAATATATATTTCACAGACAAACCTCTTGAGACATAATTGGAAAAGGAATGTTTAAGAAATCCTAACTCATTTTCATGATAAACCGCCATATAATTATCCGAGTATATATTGATATTGTCATTATCAGTAATGAATGCGATTGCTGGTTCTAGTATATTGAAATAGCGCAATATAGTTCTTGTTATTTTGACGAACTCAGTGCTTGCATGTATGACGAAAATATAATTAATAGGTTTATTATTTTCTAGCAATATGTCCATTAATATACCCATTAACGTTGCTAGATCATTACAAAAGTCAAATGTGCTCCAATTATGATTAAACTTTACATATTTCTCTCTATATGCAATTTCTTTATAGATCATCGGCATGTTGTAAGATTGATTATGCTTTGATATCGTGAGAGGGTACAGAAAAACATATTGGGATAGTGTAACGTTAAAACCTTTCATTTCTCCACATTTTGAATGTACTTTTGATGACAATATTACTACTATAACAAACGGTACAATAACAGGATTCATGCTTTTCAAAATAAACACCAATTCACCAATTCGCTGATTCGATGGGAGCTACACCAATAAAAAGAATAAGTTCAAAGATTTTGAGTTTTTTTATTCGAATCGTGTTTGTTATCTAACAATTTTAAATTATTTATTTTTTAATCGTTTCATACGAAAGGTTTCTTAAATTTACTCCCTAAAACTATGCAAATGATCAAACGGATGATTATTAAAATATGGTAAATATGGTGATCGTCATAAAAACATAAATAAATAGAACGTTGCAATTATCTCCCACTCCTTTCTAATCTCTGAAACATGTGTGCGCATTATTCTATGTACTATTCAAGTAACATCTACAAGGTGCTCGTCTTTGTTGATTAAATTTTGAAAATCAGGGGGTCGTGATCGTTACGAAAAGAGTACCCAGTGGACCAAAACTTGTTCAAAGTCAGCAGTGAATAACCTAGAACAACGTCGAACCAGGTTGTTCTAGCGTCTTTACTGCGGACTTTGAACAAATATTTGCGTACTGGATAAAAGATGATAAGACTCAGCATCTTACATATGAAAACGTATATATTATGAGCTGGTCCGTAATTTATACAGCTTCTGGTCTGCAAATTGTTAAACACATTGGTTAGACGAAACCAATAAAGCCCTCAAATAGTATGACAATTTTATGATTTGTTTCATAAAAGGAAATCTACATAAAAAAATAAGATAAAATACTTCAAAAAATACACTCAAGTACGTACATATACACTAGTCAGTAAATTAAGTTTTCTGCACTGTAAATTACCATTAATGATAACCTGGTTTGTAAAATGATGCATTTATATTAGAAATATTATATGTGTAAGGTTGATAGCAACATTACATCTTTAGTTTGATTATAATACAATGATTTAAAATTCCTAGCCCTTGAAGAGAAACACCTTACGCCCAGAAAACTAGGGCGTAACAAAAATGTTTTTTGGTCGATCGTAAGTTTTATCAAAGTTAGGAAAAGTCACAAAACTTCATACGATTTCCTGAAGCTTTGTAAAAAGTTCTCGCAAATCAAAATACCCGCGGACCAATTGGACCCCCCTGTGAGATAGGGTTAAAAGTCAGTTGTTTTGTTGCGTTTTTTTCTTTTTTTTCTATTCAATAAACACAAAGACTGAAAAAGGACAACTACAAAACACTTGATACCCCACCCCACCTGTGGGGTACTTCACATCAATTACAAAATAAAAGTAAAAAATATATAATGGTCGAATGAAAACAACAAAAGAAAAGAGTTGTGACGAGGTTGGCAAGGATGAAAGTATTTACAACAATGGGATGATATCAAATCTTTCTGATGACTTGAGAAAAGCAATAGTATTTTTCAGCACAGAAAAATTTTGTTCTGTGATGTAAACATCATCATTACTATAAAGAAGTAAATTAACCAGTTATCACCTGAAAGGTTTGATATAGAACCTATAATATCTTTAGTACTGTCAAGGATTTTGACAATAGATTTTGCTGTATTCCGTCAAAAGTAACAATTGTATTTGTACCCGCACTTATTATTCCGTCAACAGCAACAATTGTATTTGTTCCCGCACTTATTATTCCGTCAAAAGTAACAATTGTATTTGTACCATTTATTATTGTTTTGTTTAAGAGATAAGGCCTAGCTTGACCCTCCATTATCATGGTGAGTGTATATGCTATGTTCGATGTTTCACAATTACTACTTTGTAGATTCCGATTTTATCACTACTTATCTATTTTAACTTTTTACTCCCAGGACGGAGCCTGGTAAAACGCCTTCGTGGATCGGTTGAAATAGGGTTAAAGGTAATTTTCCACTTCAGAAATTTTTCCGCCGAACCGAAACGGAACGGAAAATGTTCACCCGTAGAAAGAAATTACAGACATTTCACTTCTTAAACAATATTTTTACAATGACGTCTTTTCTGTTGTTTTGTTCACATTTCGACACTTCCTTATACACAATTCCCACTGATGTAAACATTTCACAAATTGTCAAAAAAATTGAATTTCTAACTGGTGAGAAAGTTTAACTAGTTATTAAAATCGTCAAATATAATTGAAGATACATTGTATAGCAATTGTTTGTACCATTTTCAATGCTTTGCACAATTGGCTGTATAGATACCTTAGCCTGAGCTACGTCTTTCTTGTTTTATGCTGACGCCAAATATGACCCGTGTATGTAGCAAGGCCATCGAGGGTGTAATTTCGTAAGTTAAACTTGTTACAATGCAATAATAAAGGTTATTGTATTGTAACAAATTTTACTTTCAGTAACGAACGCCTCGTTTTCATTGTTTTATCAAAAAGGACTATTGCTATATTATTTATGCTTTCGTTAAAATTGCAAAATAAACCTTGATAATTATAAGCTTCAAAGAGTAAATTTAACTTTCCACACTCCTTATCTAATCTCTGAAACACATTCACACGATTCAATGTATTATTCAAGTAACATGTAAAAGGTGTTGCTCATCATTGTTGATGAATTAAGGATTAAAAGGATCAAAAAAAACCTTAAAAGATTATACATAATACAGATTATACAGTATCTGACATAAAAAAAATGCTTTGATTCCAATAATTTCTGGTGTATATAAAGAGTAGCGATGCCATCTGATGGTTGCATCAGCCGTTCAACTACACCCGGGTTGTTATAAGACACTTGATTCCGGTAGAGCGTTTTCTTATTTTTAACGAAATTCAGCTTCATTATTTCTTACATTTCACCATAGTCACAAGAAAGAGACTTCTTGTAACTATGATCTCACTCAAGTATTACAAAGAAAGTTTACAATGTTATTCTCTAATCAAACTACTCATATCATAACATCTATACGGGACTGTTGCCTATTTATGGATGTTGGCTGAATTTCCTGATCCATTAGACTAGCAAGCGTCTCTTTTTAAAAAATAAAGAATTTTGTTACATCGAAGTTTCATACGGCACTTAATTATATCCGGCGCGCTATATAGTCATTCTGTAAAACATAAGGTTCTGCAAAATAGACAAATTTACGCAAAAAAAGAAAATGCCGTGCGAAACCTTTACGTTTTTACCTGTGTGTGTGTGTTTTAGCGTTTCTGCCTCGGAAATTTTTACCGGGAGGAGTGGTTTTTTACTTTTTTTTTTTAATCTTTAGTCTACTGATCCATGAAATCTTGCTCTCTACGTTATTACAGGAACTACAAACCTTGATTGAACGTCTTGTTGATGACGGATCTTAAATAGGCAAATTCGTTCGCACAAATTCTAAATTAAGACATTACATTGGTTGAAAGCGACGTCGCCCGTCAGGTGACGTCACTTTCAAACTAATGTTATGGTTTCATAACGAATTCGCTTAGTAGAGATCTGTTGATAGGGTTTAGTTAAAAGTATTAAAACTTGACGAACTCCCTAAACCCTAAGCAGTCATTCTGGGAAGTACACTTTTTATTTATTTTTATTAAATTTTATTTTTAGCTTTTTGTGTGGTATAGGAATGTAAAAGTCGTGTTTTTTTATGTGAGCTATCGTATTTACTCGGTTTGAGCTGTGTTACAAATATCATGAGAAACCCAAGGGACTCATTTATGGAAAGGAGAAGCGTATGAGAGTTAAAATTGAAACCACTAAGAGAGTCTGAATGACTCCCTTGTGGAGTCGCCACATGCACTCTGCTATGACGCCCTTAAACAGTCTTAAAACTGTCAGTGCAGTAATATAATTGTAACTGTGAACTATACCCAATATACTGTCCACAGTAATCTAGTCTGCAATATAGACTTTCAAAAAATATTTTAGTACAACTTCCAACCTCGTTCCCAGGGCTTCTTCTCTCTTGACGTTTAAGCGTTAAACGTCAAGAGGGAAGAAGCCCTGGGAACAAGGTTGTACAACTTTGGTGGAACATTTGGGGGGATTAGGAAGAAATGAACAGATACACAGTTGGACAGATAGGCGGAGATAATAATGTTTGTATTCTTCACAGTTTATAAAATCTATCAGCACAGCAACCTCGCTCCAAGGACCTTCTCTTTTTTCTGAACTCGCATGTTTTAACCGTAAACAAGAAAACAGGTCTGGGGATCGAGTTTACCAGTCAATAAAGACTGATGCGGACTCTATACATTCATAAATGGACAGAAATAAATCGCAACCGAATTTAACTGTCTATCACATGTCAACGATCTTGCAATTGATTGTCTTCTTCATACGAAGAAACCAATCAATTGCAAGATCGTTGACTTAGTTCTTTTCTTTGCATTTCACTCTAAGGTCATTCCCATACCTCATAATAACATTTTTAAACATGTTTTTATTAGCAACCGTCATTCTTGAACCTCCAAATTTAATTGGATGAATAAAATTTAAATCGAATGTATACGTTTCATAAAATGCAATTCCATGTCTATACTTGACATTCCAACCGTATGTATCTGGTAAATACGAACCATTTAAGCTTAAAACATCCCAATTTTTATCTGGTTTACGTTCAATAAGAAACGCTAATATTGTTGGTACAGCCATTTCCAGGAAGATATTATATTGAACAAAAATATCTGATATTCGTATGAATGCTTCTTTCTTTTCATGTGGTATGTAAAAAACATCGGACCACATTATAAAACAACCTTTTCTATCGTTTGAAAGCTCATTAAAGTTGTTTAAAAGTATTTCAAAAAGTTGGCCTTGTTGATCAATGTTATTTTTCAATGATTCTATATAAGTTAGTATCTCTCCGCATGCGTCAGCATTTTTAATTTTCCGCCACCACCACCATTCTATTAAAGGCTTATTTAATTCTTGGAAATGATCTGAATGTGAACGAAGACTAATGAAATCTTGACCTGTCCAAATTTTTGTTTGGTCAAAATCTAATAAATTCCACCAGTTAATTACGACGTCATCATTTGTATGCATGTATCCTAAAACAAAGATTGTTGAATAAGAAATGGTCGTCATGCCTCCATCAGATGTTCTCGAAAAAACGTCAATGATAAAAAGCAAAAGGCTGTGCCAAAATATTTTCGTAGTTCCTTAACAAATGCTTTGTCTGTTGTGCTTTATTCCATACTATGCAGTATCAAATAAGCGGGAATTAATGGGGGGGAGGAGTGGATATTCGTCTAAATTTATTAAGCAGGGTGAGAAGGGGGCGAATTTTTTGTAGTTTTGCAGTTACTAAATAACTGTAATATTTATACGTTGATAATGTCTAGCAGTGGCTAGACGAATTATCCGTAGAAAAACGTCATCTAAAACGACACTTCTCGTCATTATTTTTAACTTCCTTGTTTTCTGTTACTAAATAAACATGATAAAAACTCTAGGGTTTGTATAGCAGTTAGTTTGTTAGGAACTAGCTGATTAGTTATCTTATTATGAACGTTATTTTGCACGTGTATTTTAGTTTTTAGCGAGTTGGCTGTGTTGTTATTGTTGATTTCCGAAAAGTTAATAAGCGGGGGTTGGAAAATCTCCCAAAAAGTTATTAAGCGTCCCCTCCGGCCTAATTGATGCTGCAGAGTAGATGGATGCAAGATTATGAGACGGTGGTAAACAACATTGCGACCCAGTTGGAAAAGAGATTTTTAAAATCGGCAGTAAAGACGCTGCTAACGCTAGAACAACGGGTTCAATGTTGTTCTAGAAGTTGTTTTAGCGTTTTGACTGTGAACTTTGAACAAGAGTTTTTCCACTGGGGAAAGCCTTCATATCCGTCGTTACTTGAGAAATATCAATAAGATAATAACCTTGATAGCCTGGATAAAGTTTCATAGCCTGTGTAATGCAATTATAACCAAGCCACCCTTTAACGGTTCCACCTATTTCAATGACGTCATACTTTCGATCACCTTTAGCACTACAGAAGACAATTTTACCAAAGATAGGACCATAGTATTCTTTTAATAGTGGGATATTATTAAAGTGTGGTGAGTTGAAGTTTACAGCAAGTAAAATGTCATTTAATCTTTCCATTCGGCATGATTTTCCTTCATAGGTTTTTATTAAGTAGTTGTTTTTCGACTGGACCATAGGTCGATCTAAAAGATACGAATATAGAAAGTTAAGACGCCCCTATTTAGAATAGTCGCCTCTCTTGAAACGCCACTTTATTTTGTGAATTTGTTTATAAATGCCAGAAAATGGTTATACAAATAAACGCGTGCCAGTCATGCATTATGCCATGTAAAAATGCCATGAAAATAAACCTCCCTCTAATATACACCCCCTCCTCCCGCCCCATACCCATCACCAAAGTAAAAGTGCACAATTTAAACTTTCATGCTGTGGGTAGCGCTCATCCTAAATTAGTAGGATCATTGGTAGGATGTAGGATAATAGGATGTAGGATTTTTAACAGTCGTACAAGCAAGACGTTTCTCTACAAACTGGTTTTTATATAACTTTTTATGACAACATTTTTAACATCGAATCATTTAAAGATCGGTTGTCTTATCTTGAAACTCAAGGAATTGTTGAAATGGGGTGGGAAGGCAAGCTCGTCCCCAGCCCCTTTTGACTTTTTTCTATTTTTCTCGGACCGAGAAAAATAAAAAAAGTCAAAAGGGGTTGGGGACGAGCTTGAGGGAAAGGTATCAGAATCTTTTTCGTTATTAAACCCCTTGTAGTAGATGGATTCGTCAATCATTCACCGCTTAAGATAGACGATGAGTGTCCTAAAACATTAAATGATCTAAGAAATTCGTCTGAATTACACAATCTTGAAGATTTCATTGATGAAGGTTACAAAAGAGTTGAAAATGTCCATCCTCTTAATAATAACGTATCCATGCTATATGAACGAATTACAGTTGACCTAAAATCTGAGATTAATTTTCTTCGAAATCCAGTTACAAATCGAGATAACATTTTTAAAGATGTATTGGTTTATTTAAAGAGCAAACTTGTAAGAAAAAACCAAATAATCGAAAACATTGCCATAGAGTTTGATATATTGAAGGTTCGATAAGAGTGATTTCAATTAGGAGGACAATTACGCGCGCAAGCCAAAAAAAAACATCCCATTGATAGAAATTAAACAACCTCTCTGAATAAAGGTTGATTTCCATTAGGCGGAAAATTTCAGACGTTAGCCAAAATAAAACATTTCATTGGTAGAAATTATATAACCTTTCTGAATAAAGGATGATTTCCATAAGGCGGAAAATTTCACGCGTAAGCCAAAATAAGACATTCCATTGGTAGAAATTGACATCACACGTCGTCAACAAAAAACAACCGAGGAAAGAGCGTTGAGTTGGTTATAACGAGAAGTTTGTTGTGTTAAGGTTTCGTTATATCGAGATTGTACTATAGGTATAGTTTATACAGCTTTTTTAACTCTTTCTTAGTATGGTAGGGTACCCCCGGAAATTTGTTAATTCATGGGAAGGTATTAGAAGATTCAGGGGGCAAAAAATCACAAAAGTATAATGCAGATTATATAAGAAAATTATAAAAGAAAATAAGCTCCTGAATAATAATTTTTGTTATGTTACTTTCACAGCAAAATTTAAAAATTCAGGGGGTTCACACCATACTAATGTAGGGTTAACGAAGGGAAATAAAATAATTATGAAGAAATATGTGTTTGGTTTGATTCTTGGTCATTTGCATCGTAGAAATAAGAATTTTAGAAGGTATACTAAATTAATAGTCAGGGTACCCAACTCTACCGCTACGTAATCCTGCTACGTAATCCTGTTATCACTAAATATACGATTTTAAATTTTGGTTGAACATTTTATCAAATACAAATATAAATGTAAATATCATATTAAAAATTAAAAGAAAAAAAATGAAAACAGGGTAAGAGCTTAGTTCTACTTGACTACTAAGTTAACCTACAACTGATCGCATAAATTATGAGACATTTTACGAATTTCGACAAGCAATACAAGCCACAAGTCAAACGTAAATACGGAAAATGACCTCTAGACGTCCCTTCGGGTTTATCTCAAGGGTTTATCCAAGTAGACTTAAGACTTAGGATCTTGGGT
Source organism: Neoturris breviconis (assembly GCA_032360805.1). Classification (NCBI taxonomy): domain Eukaryota; kingdom Metazoa; phylum Cnidaria; class Hydrozoa; order Anthoathecata; family Pandeidae; genus Neoturris; species Neoturris breviconis. Next base: position 18,903 of record JAULBZ010001959.1, read on the forward strand.
CTTTTTGCAAACTCGACAAATTCTGCTGTTCATAGCAGCCTAGTACCCAGGCTCTTGGAACATATTCAATTTTTTGTGTCTTTAGGTTTGCTGCCGAAAATTTAAGGCTTTTTATCCGATTGAAAATTTTGAATTTTTGCTCGAATTTTGCCTTGTCTCAAATATTTATGTGATTGCTTGTAGCTTACAACAATATTTCTAAGTATATTTTATCTCGTGTAGGCTTCGTAGGTCTAGTTTTAACAAATTTATGCGTAAAAACTTTAGGAATTAATTTTACTTACAAAATAAGACGAGTAAAGTCGATGATGCTGAACATACTAGTAAAACTTTCAAGCAGTATGAAGCCATATCAGTTTCATTCTCTCTAAACACTGCAAACCATCGTTCAAGTAATAACAAAAAATTTATTCAGTTTTATGTGTAGAATTTATATGTAGAATCACGTGATCTAATTAATATTTGATAATTTGTAATTCAATAGAGATAATTAACTATAGAATTATTTATCGACAGCGACACTATTATGACATCATTGTGACGTCATTATGATTAGGATACTAAAGGTTGGTTTCCGCTAGGCGAAAATTTCGCTGCGAAATTTAAAAGAAGATTCCATTGGTATAAACTACAAACTATTGCAAAGCTCAGACAAAGGTGATGGTTACCCTATGTACATCACAAAATAGACGATACAGGAAAAAACAAAGACAACACAAACAATCTCTATCTGACAAACAACCCGGGAGGATATTGTGAAAAGATACGGATATTAATAAGTCGCAATAAGGCTTGTTTTAGGGTTCTGAAAATCATCAAGTTTGGTGGCATACGCAAAAAATGAATGTCATTCCAAGATAAAAGAGATTGTATCTCATAGATTCTTATCACGGGCAAGGTCAAATATGCATTCTGAATTGAATCAGGCATATTTTATTGAGGGGGTTACTAAGAAGCAGAATGTTTTGCAGGTGAACCATATCAGGGAACTTTAGCACCTCAAGATCAGCATACAATTTACTAGCTGATTCTCTAAGAGACTAAAAGGATATAAGTCTCATAGCACAGTTTTAAAGTACAGAAATTCGTTTGACAAACAGAGTATTTGGCTGACCCCAAATTTGACAGCAATATTGAAGGTGGGAATGAA